>VWPW01000675.1:1588814-1685674 GCA_013389825.1 Crypturellus undulatus
GACTTTCCCAGTCCTGCTATTTCGCTCCTATGTCGGGCGGCGGCCTGGAGTCCCAGGCATAAACCCAGGTACCGAGCGCGCAGCCCGAGCGCGTCCCTGCGGAGCGTCTCCCCGGCCCTGCAATGCAGCAGCGGTGTAGCTGGAGCGGAGCTGCCGCCGGACCTTGTGCTGGGCGCCGAGCTCTTCCTGCGCAGCCCACAGAGGAGCCTGCGGCCGCCCTCGCGCCCTGCACACCCGGGCACAGAAAGGGGGAATGGGAGGGGGGCAGGAAGGGGAAAGGANCGGGAGCTGGAGCGGAGCTGCCGCCTGACCTTGTGCTGGGTGCCGAGCTCTTCCTGCGCAGCCCGCAGAGGAGCCTGCGGCCGCCCTCGCACCCTGCACACCCGGGCACAGAAAGGGGGAATGGGAGGGGGGCAGGAAGGGGAAAGGAGCAGGAACATCCCCATCTGTGGGAGCCTGAGGACTGCCCTGTATGCCCCGGAGAGCTGGAATAGCCCTTTCACCAGCTCTGCTTGGTGGAAAGTCTGAGGATGGAAATATCATGAAGAAATCAGCCCCAAACGCACTGAGGCTTCGCCCACCTCTGCCCACTGGGCCCAGTTTCTCTGATGACGAACTCTCAGGCTGCGTTTGGGTCCAAAGGCTCCTTCTCCTGCTGTTTCCGATGCCCAGCAGCGGTAGAAGAGGGTTTTCCCCCCGATCAATACGGCGATGCCGCAGCAGTGCCCGGCAGGTGGCAGTGCTCCCTCAAGGATTTGGGGAGACATCCCCAGCCCCGGGAAAAGCCGATTGTTTTGCAGCCAGAGTTGGAAAAAAAAAAAAAAATAGGACAGAGCACAGGATCCCCATTTCCCCCTTCTTGCCTCCTTTTGGGCAGGCGTATAGAAAAAAGTATTCATCTTTCATTTATTTTATTTATTTATTTTTATTATTTTCTGTGTGTGTGTTTAAAAAATACAGGGAAGACTTCCTTTCTGTGCCTAAAAGCAATAAAGAACAGATTTTCACCTCACTAACAGGTTAGATATCAAGATATTTGTGTGTATACAAATGTGTTTATATATATAGCAAAATATATATATACACACATATAATCTTCAGAGCTGCTGATAAGGAATGATATACAACAGCCACTCTGTATTTCGCAGGGGCAGCGAGAGAGTACCGATACGTAAAATGTTGCAGCTTTCTCATAGATGGATTCGTCCTCAGTAATCCAAGGCTAATGTGTTTGTTTCTCTCAATTCCTCCAGCCACAGAGGCAGGTTGTGTAGCTTTTCGTAAAGCTCAGGGTCTGTTTTTGTTTGTTCTTTGTTTTTGTTTTTACTTTCATTTGCATAATGGTTTTATACATACATACAGTGTATATATATATTTTTTCCCACAATACTTTTGCTCTTCATGGCTTGCCGCTAGTGTCCTGAAAGTTAGGACCTAGGAAGGCGGACAGCGGAATCATTTTAGTACGATGAGGTTTTCCTCCTCCACATGAGGAAAACTGTCCAGCTGGTAATATGCCCCTGAGTGCTGCAACCAGCACCCACCACCTCTGCTTGAATGCCACAGCTGTACAGGAGTTGCTGTTCACGGAACTGAAGAATGCAGGTATATTGAAAGGTAGTTTAGGTGAACGTTTCCTCAACTCCAACTTTTGGGGGCTCTGTGTGTACACGAAAGCTTTTTTACATGTGACAAGGGAAGCACATGCGAAAGCTTTTTTACATGTGATCGGCGAGCGGCATGGGGCAACGGGTGCTTTGTAATCTGCTATGTGCATTTCCAGGTACCTGTATTTCCAGAAAGGCTAACTAGAAGCATTTGCAAATACTTCCTTTTCTCTGCAGCAGTTTGGGAGTAGCGTCCCCTAAGGTCAGCTCAGAAACTTTCCTGGAGATGGCAAACAATTTTGAGGGACAGGGGACAATGTTGAGAGGATGCTACCAGCTCGTCTCCATTTAGCACATTTTCTTTTTTTCTTCCCCGTGAATTTAGTGATGATGAAAGATTTAGGACTGAGAGCCCTGGAGTGGGGAGCCCTCTTGGCAGGCACATAGCCACGGCAGAGAAGCGCCTTTTACTTGGCTGAAATCGTAACAAGGGATGTAGAAATTTTGGGTTCCCAAATTGTGTTGCTCCCTGCAGCCTTGCAGGCTTCCTGGGTTTGTTTGCTTTGAAACTAATGACTTTATAAATCATCAGGACAATCCTGAGAAATCCTTCTTGTGTTGAGGAATGGAGTCATCTGCATTTCAAAAACTATAATGAATCTTTCAACTTTTTCCTGTTGCTGCTTCTGTGTTTCTGTGCATTGGATAATTAAGTTAGGGGGACCTTTAAACACGCAACTCAATTTACCTTGAAAAAGATTTTTTTAAAAATATATTTCCTAATCAAGACCTTAATTGCAAGGCAGAGCACAGCAGGAGGTGTAAGCTGGCTTTATCGGTGTGTTTGCGTGACATTTTGCTCAGCAGTTTTGGAGCCTGATGCACAAAGAGGTGGGGATTACTGCGAGGCAGGCAGCGACCAGTTGAACAACAGCAGTTTGTTATGTCAAAAGGATTTTTCTAGGCGGCAGAAAAATGGGACTCTAGCTTTTTTTTTTTTTTTTTGTCTCCTGAATGCCTCCTGTTTTTTATGCTGAGTTTCACATAGCTGTCCAGATCAATGTTGTCAGTGCCTGATGTGGCAGCGCTAGAGGAAGTCACTGGGATCAGCTAGTCCTGCAGCATGCCTTCCTCGCAACGGGAGACTGTGCCTGTTTGCAATCTGAAGCATATTTCCACACTGATATTTAAAAAAAAAAAATCCACTGTATTCCCAGGCTGATTTTCTTTTTTTTTTTTTCTTCCCACAAAATAAGAAAGATTGGTAGCTAAGGGAAATACCAGCAGGTTTATTCCACGATGTACCTGTCCATACATGCACTGATCATAAATTTCAGGTATCTTGATAAAATATCATAAAAGACTGAGATACCCTTTTTTTTTTTTTGTATGGGAGAAAAAAAAGAACTTTTGTTGTCAAAAAATATTTGTAAAAAAAAAGAGAGTTGATTTCAGTCCCTGCCTACAGAGAAGGTTTTTCTCTGAAAAAAAGTCTTTCTTTGGTATCTTTTGCTGAAAATTGGCCAGGGAAATTTCAGAGAGGAAATCTTAAAAGGCAGATATAGTATATGGAATTTGATCATGATACAGCAGCTTCTACCTTCACATTGCTGGTTAAAACCAGCTTATATAGCTGTTACCATCTGTTGGTTATGAAATGATTTGATAGTTTCGAGTTCTGTTTCTATGGGATGCGCTTCTATTTAACAAGAAAACACCAACGAAACAGACACTCTTGTTAATCGTTAGAGTGGCCAGAGACTGAATAGATGATGGAAACTGAATTTCTTTCTCATCTAGTCCTTGTCAACACTATGTGAAAAATAGAACAGGCCTCAAAATGGGAAAAGAGCTTCATCAAATTTTGAACTTTGAAAGTTATTTTCATTGTGCAGGGTACAGAATGGTCTTTTTCATTTCTTGCGAAATAGGCCACAGCATCTTTTAATGAAATGTGTTAGCAAAATGATTCCTGAGATGTTTAATTTACTGAAAGTCCATACTGCAGACAGCAAAAATGCTCAGTAGTAGCTTCAGTGCTAATTTTGCTTAAAAAATAAATCACGACAAATTTTGTGGAAAAAAAAGAGGGAAAATACTGAAAAGTATATTTTTTTATCAACTAAAGTATATTTAATGCAAAAAATATCCATCAGCTATCAGTTATTAGTAAAACACATATCCAGACATTCTGTATGTCATTCAAAGTCTGGTTTGTTTTTTTACGGGTGTTTTTTTTTTTCTGCGTGTAATAATTAGTAGTGACACCGGGAATTGGATTTTTAGCTGACACGCGTTTGAACTCCCTGCAGTTGTCTGTCTTTGAACGTTGTTCCTGATTTTGAAGCATTTACACTCTTTTCTTTTCTTCTTTTGCATTACAGCAACCCCAGCGGACTTCAGTGAAGACTGTGCTCCTGTGGCGAGCGGCATTGCACAAACTGGCAAGAGCCAGTTACTACCCCGAAGAGTTTTGCAATCCGCCTAATGAAGGCAGGCACCACTTGGGGGTGGAAGCAGGCAAACTGGAGACAAAGGCACTTGTCCAAGGTCAAGGCTGGGACGGAATCCAGGTTTCCGGCGTCCTTATCCAGTGCCTGACTCACGGCTAGCTCAGACTTTCCCACCTTGACCCTTTGCCATGCCTTCCTTGCCCAGCCTTTTTCTCTTGAGCAGACTTCTCTGTCTTCCCTTATTTTTCCCATCACCCCGTTTTTGGGGGCCATCCTTCATCGCTGTCACACCTGAGCCTTGTAAGGAATAGCCCGGGAGGCTCAGACACCGACACATCTCGCGCTGGGTCCCATCTCTAACAGTTGCTGGAGCCAGATGCTTCAGGGGGATGGAGGAGACACCCGCAGCAGGCAGTTATGAAATGGCTTACCCCTGGGAAGGTTTCTTTTGAACTGCTGTCAATTAAAGGATGACTTGTGGCCTCAAGCACTACTTCTATTTTTTTTTTTTTTAATATTTAGTATTTAAATTCTAGGCGCTCTTGTTATCCAGGCTTGTTTATGCTTGGGCTGCCTAATTTAAGCTAAAAAAAAAGCTCCTCAGGGCAGAACTCTGGTCTTCTTGCATGTTTGCAAATTACCCTGCCCCCCTTCCCCTCCAAGAGCTGTGCAGACTAATAAATAAAATAGCAATGTGGGACCTACTGGTTTTAATGAGCCAATTCCCATTTTTCATTTTCCTTTTGGAGACAATCGTGCATACCTGTTGAAAATGTCATCTTCCTGTACCTTAAAGCAAATGAAAATTGTATTTGAAAAGGATTTCTGAGGTGAGGACCATCTTCAAGATGTTTGGTTGCAGCTGTGGTTTCTGTGTCCTTCAGGTGGTTTACACACTTGAAGCACCAAAAATGCCTTGGCAATGAAATTTAGTATTAGGAGCCCAACCATCAGCTGGCACCCTGCAAGGCGACACAGCTGAAAACCAGAGGGTAGTGGGACAGAGGGATAACACATCCCCTCCCGAGCCTGGGCAAAGCTGCTCCTATCCCTCCTTTCCCAGGCTGCCGTTTTGAATCGCTTTGAGCTTTCAAGCTGGAGACGCGGAAAGAGAGATGTGCCTAATACCAGTTATCTGGGAACTTACAGGGCTGTTCTTTAAAGTCTGTTAACTGCTCCAGAAAGTGCTGGTAAATATGATTTGTACAAGCACTTACAGCAAATTGCCTGGGAAACATGCTCTCTAATGCTTCGCTCGAGCACTGAGGACGCGCGCACACTGAGAGCGAAAGTAGCATCCTCGATTGCTTCTGAGAGGGAGGCGGGACCAGCGCATCCAGGAAACTGGTGTTCCTGCAGCAAGGCAACGCATAACAGTCACGAAGGTCTTGGTGACTTCATTGTAATCCCCCCGGATCCTACGCCCTCACTGTGGCATTGCAGACTGCTTTTACTCAGACCAGGAGGAGTAAGTGCTTTCAGGTCAAGATTACTTTATTTGACAGAATAGCCTGAGTAAAATCGCAATGCGCCAGTCTAGATCTATCTAACCTATCTGTCAAGCAGTTCAGGAAATCATCATATTAAAGCCATACAAATGTTGCGAATTAAAAAAAAAAAAAAAAAAAAGCCCACCGAATCCAGCTCTCTCTGGTTTGACCTTACTGAGAAAATTGAATGTAAACAAAACCTGATGCGAACTTTAGCTTAACCCTTGTCCCCAGGTTTGGCTGAGATTAAGGATGAGTCATTTACTGTGGTGGAAAATAATGGTGAAAATAAGCATCTGGACTGGTTTTCTGGCATGCAAGCAGCCACACTGTGTATATTGCGGTCCCTCATGCTGCGGTACAATGAAACACTGATTTTTTAACAAGTGAATTGCTGGAGCTCTTATCCATCTTCCATCACCCCCTTTCCCATTCCTCTCTCCTAGCACCACAGGGAAAGAAATGGGAGAGGTCATGCAGGAGACTTCCTAGCCCGTGCACGTGCAAGCCTGCATCCTCGGAGGCAAGGGAACATGCTGCCAGTGCGATCGGGAGTGGTGTTCAGATGCCAGCCTTCACTACAGATGGCTGGAATGGAATTTTCACTTCATTGGGTGTGCTATTTCTACCCTATCTGAACTATAAGTATGTTTGTTTAAATATTTTCTCTGAAATTTCACTTTTGGAAATTTGCCTTGTAGCATTTCAGAACTAATTCCGCTCGGTGAATTATTTAATTTGGGAGTTGTTAATTATCATAATTGTATGATATTCCTTGATGTTAGTTATCAGAATTGTCCTGATGCAATTGATAAGTAACACAGACAATATGAAAACTGGAATGAGTCAACTAAAACAGATTTTGACATCTGATTTTTAAATTTCATTGCAAAATTCCAAAATATGACCTCTAAAGGCCAATATGTTGTGAGAGGAAAATGTCTAAACAAGTTTTATTCCATTTCATTATAGGACTTTTATGGACATCTTTATAAAAATATTAAATTGGTTTCAATCTTCTGTTTTTCATTAAAAATAAACCCTAAAATGCTGATCCCTCAGCTAACTTGCAGCAGAGCTGCTTATGTGAGGTAGATGTCTCCATCAAATCTATATGAGAAGATTTTCCATGGGCACCAGAGAAATGTTTGAGACAACATTCTAGACAACATTCTATTATGAATTTTATTTAATTCCACAGTGACTTTGTCTTACTGTGTCTTTTTTTTCCTCTCTGCCCTATCTGGGTTCCAGCTCTTCTTACTAGGGTAAAATATTCAGAGATTGTGTAAGTTGTTGCCTACTTATACATCATATCCATTTGCCTCAGCCAAACTGAGCAGGATTTATGATATTCGATATTAACATGTGGATGTGGCGACGGAGTGAACCAGGAGAGGCCACATAACCACGCTCTCTGCATCATGCTCCCTGCACCGTCTTCCCTGGGGTGGCACAGAGTGACTCTAATAGCCCAGGTGTGTTCTGGAGAGATGAGGAAGACCACCTGGTGGGCTGCTGATGCTCTCCGGGTGGCTAGTGACCTAGAAGAGCGGATGTGGGAGCAGCACAAAGTCACCAGCATCCCGTTGCTCACAAGAACAACTCCTCCTTCTGCTACGGTAGGAGTCCAAATGCTTTCGACCAGACCGCGGGCTGGGGCAGACCCCATTAGCTTGGGACAGCTGAGCTCTGCAGATGGTCCACACCAGTTTCTCAGCTCCCAGAACGCTCCTCCCGGTCCTTCGCACGAGTCTCCTTGTCAAGGGAGGACAGGGGATGAGAGGGCTGTGCTTCACTCCGCACACCCCTCGCGGCCTCCTCCCACCACCGCCTTTCTTGCCCTGTGCTGAGCACAAGAGCAGAGTGAAGATAATGATCCTCATTTATATCAGTTAAGGTCTCAGCCCACTCTGGAGTTTTCTTCATTAGGGCTGGAGGCTGTATTTATTTTCATTTCTCCTACAGTAGTGGCTTGCTGCAGTGCAACTGAAGCATCTCTTTACAGTGTATTAGTGGTATCAGCACTGTCTCTTCTCATTTCTTTTAACCTTGTTCAGCTTTGCCTTCTGCCTCTGCCCACCTCTCCTGCTCTCACTCCCTTCCCGTGGGTTGTTTTCCCACTCTCAGAGAGAACCCAATGTCCAGATTTGTCTGCTAGGAGTGAAAAGTCATTGGATAGAGGAGTCTGCCGTGCTTGTCCTGTCACTTCAGGGAGCACCTTGCCTGCTTCCTCCATGTGGCAGGCCAGATGATGCCCTTGCCCTGTGCGGGGTGAGAGGTGCTGTCTTCCAGTCGACAGCAGGCAGCAAGATACTGTTGTCTCTGGAACCCGTAATAAAAAAGCTGGGCAGCCAAAAAAAGCACAAAACAGATGGGTACACTCTGAGCAAAGATCATGGCCCATTTCCCATAGTCATCCCAGCTGAGGAAAGGCAATCTGGGCGTGAAGGGTGACGTGGCAGTGCACATCCTACCGCACCTGACCTTACTGTCAAGGGCAGCTCTTCATGCTCAGCCCTAGTCCTGCTCAGACCGAGGACTGGGCTGGGACTACCCTTTCAGGAGGTGTCTCATCCTAAAGAAGGCTGGATCCTCCCTCACTACCATTACTCCCACACGTCCTTTGAACGTCACCTTCAGGCTCCATGCTGTCCCACCTCCAGAAGGAAAAGGAAGCAAAAAGCAACATTTTAAAGGACCTTTCAAGGGTTCTGAGGTCTTGGAGAGCTGCTGCCTCTCTTTTTGAGGGTAACGGAAGTCGGAAGGACTTGGCTGTTTGGTCAATGAGGCCCAGGGATCCAAGTGCGTGTTGCAGGGGGAGCAGGAGCCCTGCAGTGAGTCGCCTACAGGGATCAGCCATGCGCCTGCAGCAGCTACCCCGCTGTTAGGTCTGCCATTCCTCTTTCTTTTTCTCCTCTTACTCAGGAGGCTGCTCTGGTTGTAGCATGTCTGTGGTGGTGCTTTGGCGGTCCAGTTCTCCTGTAGAGCCCCTGGGGCTGCTGACAGTGGCAGGGACAGGGGCCACCTCTGCAGTTTGCAGGGAAGGAGCCACCGCGGAAAGATTATTGCTGCGCTGAGCTCGGGGTTTTCATCATTTCTGCCTTGAGAAGGTTGTCGCCTGCCCGTGGCATTTAAGGCCGGATACTCCCCCTGCTGGAAAAAAGGGAAAGGTGAAAAACAACATTAAATAGGCAGAAATGGCCTGAAAAGTGTCAAGATGGTATTTCACTTTTTACTCTTTGACAGACTTGCACAGCCGTGGCTGTAGCTGTGGCTGTAGCTGCAGCAAGGTCGTGGCCACTGCCTGCTTGCGGACATGTAAAGACAGTGATTTTGGGGCTTTCCTCTGAGTGGATGCTTTAGAGGGTACATTAGCAAGGCCTTCTTTAATAAAAGCCTAGCTTCTGCAGCACTGGAGAGCCTCTCTGCCTGCCCTTACACAGGGCTTTTCCAAAGCCTGCCTCTATAAACTCCGAGTGCTGAGACGTGCTGGCTCACTGCACTTGCCTCTGCTGGCTTTTGCACCTGAGACGATCCTTAGAAGCTCTCCAGAAGTAACGGATTCCTTCATGGAAGAAAAGCCCATAGTACAGATTGCCCTTCTGTGCAGCCCTGGGGCTGCACTGTAACACCCTAAAAATCCTGTTTCTGAATAGGGGAAGTGACATGGTTTGTACCCCGTGTGTGTGTGATGTGCACAGACGAGAATCTGCAGGTACATGCAGGTGCATGGAGATGGATGTGGAGAAAGGGTCTGTCAAGCTCTTTGCCAGTTTTAAAGGTGGACTTAATACATTGGCTTCTATAGAGAGTTTTATAGACTTGTTTCCCATCAATGGGCAGCCCTGACTGCATTAATTCCTTCCATTGAAATAAATGAGTCTGTGGCTGGATCTGACTGCATGGCTTTCAAGGGAATTCATTCTGTATCTTTCATGTTAGCGATATCTGTGAAAAACAGGAAACTGTTTTCCCATCTCATTCACATAATAGATAAGATGAGAAATTAGCTGCTGGATGAGCATCCTGGGGGCTGTTCATTTTGTCACAATAAATAAGGCTCTGCTGCTGCCTCGTGTGCGCATGTACCGCACACACACACGTGCGCACGCGCACACAGGCTGCCTCTCTCAGGATCATCCTCTCACGCGAGTGCGGTTCTGCCTCGTTGCTACAGACTCTCCTATTTGGAAAGGTTTTCCTCTCTTAATATTTTTTTCTCCTTGTTTCCTCCCACGGTTGCTGCCCACGACGTGTCTGTGGCCTTCACGGGGCTGGCTGTGCACACCTGTGAGTGAGGAAGAGGGAGCAGCTTTTGAGCAGGTCTGCATATGGGCAGGTCTCTCAAGTGAGCTAGGACCTGAGGGCATGGGCTTTCTTTTCAAGTTTGCTTTTTCTCACACCTCATATTTTGCCCATTTTTTGAAAAGTAAGGTGAAGGCAACATCAGGTCAAGTTAACCATGCTCAAGCACTGCAATGCAATTTAGAAGCAAATAAACGTATTCCTATGAGGATGCTGGAGAAAGAGAGGGTGCTTTTGCCCTCAGAGTTATCTTCCTGCAGACCCAGCTTGGGGGGATGCTCACAGCCTTGGAGCATATTTGAAAAGTGGAAAGTGTAGTCAAAGCAGAGGGCCTTTTTTTCTTTTTTGTTTAATGTTTAGAAAACTAAAGAAAGGGAAATCAATTATGAGGCCTACCTGAATTTTATTTCCTCACCAAAAACCAAATTACTCAGCAAACTTATCGCTTGCTATTGCAGGCCTTGGTATTAAAGAAAACAATCAGGCCAGCAGGATTAATCTCTGACAGCTGCCTTATCTTTAACTTGCACCTTTGTTATTTTCTGATGAGCTTCTCTTTTTTTGCTGCCACGTTGTACCATACCTCACTGGTTCCTTTCATTTTATCATCAGGCAGGAGCGGAGGACCTTTCAGTTTATTAAAAAACCTTTATTTGTGAAGAACAAAGAGGGGGGAAAAAAGGCAAACAATGAGGTCAGACAATCTCCTCCTTGCCAGGAGTCACTCACCTGTTATTTAGAGTGTTATCAGTTAGAGGAGACTTGCATCATTGAAAATCGGTCCCCGACAGAATACTCTGTGAAAGCACACACGTGCGCGCGCTCGTGCTGGCGCACGCACACGTACATGCACACACACAAAAGCCCCTTATGATTGACTCGTATTAACCTCCAGGCAAGATCCTCCACTGCCAAGGATATAATATTTTCACTGGGGGGAGTTCACTGTTGTTCTCGCTCCGGTGTGGCAGTCAGGGTCTGTCAAGCAGGAATACAGCTTTGACACGTTTAGCTACACAAGGCTACTTATGCCACAAACAGCATCCGCTGGCAACCAGCAAGGCCTCGCTTTCTAACCTGCGTTGTGCTCTCCTGGCGCCTGGTGAGACACAATGTGACTTTCAGACTTATGCTTAAACACAGCCTTTCTCTCCTGCCAGGTGAGTTGTGTGCCACTCTGCTTAAGCTTAAGCTCAGGTAGCACCCAAAGCGACTTTGTCATGCAGGAACACGTCCACGCCCAACTGCAATCATCAATGCTGTGTAGATGCTGCTTCCCTCGGTGCAGGAAACTCTTCCTGCCTCAGTCCTTCTGGTGGTTTGTGCTTTAGAAGCCTTTGCATAAGTCTTTGTAGGGATCAAATGATCTCTGGTTGCAAAATATGGAACTACTTGCCTGTGTGGCCATAGGAAGTCCATTTTGCAGTGGCTTTTGCCCTCCTCATGGTCATCTGCAAAGCCATCAACCTGAAGTTTCTGGACTTTTTTCTCCCTCCCTTGTCCCACCATGTGCCTCAGGCAGAAATTGTCTTCATACTTATTTGGATAACCTAACAATGGAGCTTTGGACAGGTGGGACACCAGCTGTTTAACATTTTGAACTAATGGCTTAGCTTTGGTTCCTCAGGACTCTTACAGCTGCGCTTAAAGAAAAATAATTAAAAAAAAGAGAGAAAAAAAAATAAAGGGATACCTCTTTCTGGAATATAAAGCACAAATGGCTTTGAGGATGTCTTTAAGCAGCAACTTGTTGAAGATACTGAAGTTGCAGGTGACCACTTCATGATGGTGGAAGTGTACAAATGGATTCTGTGCTCATTAGCTTGTTGTGCTCATAGCACATCTTGATATGTGCATTATAGGCATATATCAGTCAGGTAGTGTGGCTTGAGGCCTTTCTTGCCATGTATGCATCTCTCAGATGCTTGTGATCACAGTGAAGAAAGTATCACGGCTGAAGGAACAGATCTAGTGTGGGATGGGCAGAAGAAGGATTACTGCAAAATGGAGTGTCAGTGGCTAGAGGAAATGGGGCCTCAGTTACAGATGTTTCAAGATTTTTTTATCAAGATTGACAGCCAGATGAGTAGTTTTAGATGAGTCCTTTTAAGCCTTGTTTGTATGGCTGAAGCCTAACCAAAGACTAAGGGCATGTTGAAAAAGTTGTGGGAATAATAATACTGAGAAATTCTTCAGTATAAAAAACAAACCAAACCAAAATTCAAGGAAATTCTGAAGGTAAAAAATAAACCCAATGAACAAGTCAGGATGGTAGCATGGTGTACTCAACCCCACAAAAATTAAAAATGCTGGGAACATAAACATGCAGATGTTTACCTTACTGTATCTAAGTGATTACATGCACAGAGACATTGTCATCTACAGAGAAGACATGACAATCTAGTAATATGAAGATTTTTCTGGTGGGAGTTTAAACTGGTCTGCAGTAAATCATGCTTCCAGGAACAGTGCATGGTATCCTTGTCCTTTGCCTCTCCTCTGAACCAGAGGGGGAAGCAGATGGTATAAAACTGCTTCTTCCAGCTCTATGCCAATCCCCATCCTAGAAAAAAAACCCTCTGCTGTTTGTTTGAGGCAGCTTTCGGACCCCTTTACACAAGTGGAGTGTAAAAAATTCTCAGTAAAGCTTTTCTGCAAGTAACGAACCCACTTTCAAAGGGCTGATGCACAGATTCAAAGGGATGCTCATGATCTTTTCTTGTTATTGCTTTGGGGAACGGGATATCTTCCCTTTCCTGGGTATTTGGGTGAATCCTGTGGTGTATCTTGTCCATGATTTTGTCCTGTGCCATCTAGGCAAGAAGCCTTCTCTGCCATAGATAGCTACTGAAACTAAATGTCTACATTTGACCTTGAATACCCCCAAAGACCATGAATTGTGGCTATTTTATGAAATAGAAATGCATGCAGATCTCCAGCTAAGAGGGATATAATTGCTCATAAAAGGAGTAAGTATGCTTCCAAGCCACAGGCACACATAAAGAAATGCTTTTGCTGTCACTGTCTATTTACCTATGTGTGTATATATGTATTTATACATGCCTTTAAAGAGAATCATCTTATGCTATATCATCTGAGACTTTTCGTTATTTTCAGCAATCCGCCTCTCTTCTTTCTAGGTGTTTTCACTTCTCTGGAAGCATTATTCAGTTTGACGTCTCAGTTCAGATCTGCAATGTACTAACCCAGCTGAAAGGAACCTGAGAAAATGAGCAGAGACAGCCACACAAAGGGAGCATGGAAGGAGGAGGACTAAAATCATGGGGAAAAAAAAAGAAAAAAAAAAAAGAGGTAGGATAATTCTTTGACAGTGATCTTTTGGATCTAATGCTTTGGGGTTTGCATTGTACCCTATTTTTTTGTTGTTGCTTTTTTTTTTTTTTTTTTTTGACTATGTGCTCTGGTTGGTATCTTTGTTCCTTCCCCTGCAGCCCAATGACAGTGAACTGTGAATATGAGCTTGAAGGACATGTCAGGCCCCAGGAATCCCCTAACACGGAAACAAGTCTGTGGCATCCCGTGGCATGAGCATTCGGAGGTGAGCTGGCTTGCTCCCTTTATTTTTGCCATACCTATTTAATTCTCTCCAGTGCAGTAATACTCTTGTCATTCTTTCCCAGGCTCTCTAGTAAACAGTGCTGGCCTCAAGCAGTTGTAGTTATTTATTTGATTTCATTTATAGTGTGCACAAACTTAGATTGCATTAGCTACAGTTAAAATAAAAACAAATCAAAACTCATGTCCCCTAATGAATTATACTGTCATGACAACAGTGAAAGTAAAAGTATCCTCATCAAAATCTCCTTCTTAGTCTGCCCCAATATATTAAACTGGAGCTTAACAAAAGAGACAAGTTTCGCAACATGCCCTGGAGGTTCACCACACAAGGAAGCATATTCAAGAGCTGTGGGCCTGCTGCAGAGACAAAGCCATGCCCAAAAGTGCTGCTCTGGGGTCTGTCGGTTCAAATGCCTCAGCTCATCTCAGTGGAGGACCTGAGGTTCGTAAACAGAGGTAACCTCCTGGGGACGGCAGGTTCAAATCACAAGGAGATTTAGAAACCAAGGCCTCAATTGCACCTGGAAATGAACTGAAAATTGGCGCAGTCTGTGTACCATCTGCGTTCTATGGTTTGTGTCTGAAATGTGGATATGTAAGCAGGCAGCTGCATACTGCAATTAGCTGAAGTTTCTGAGTGGTCCTCAGACGTAGAGCTGAGCAGACCACATGGCAGCGATCCAGTCTGGAGATGAGAACAGCGCAGACAATGGCGGTACAGTCCAACAGGACAAGAGGTTGAAATCTCCTCACCGAGCAGATAGGAGAAGGGGAAATAAACACTCATAGCTACTGCTGCTGCTGGAACAGTCAGAAGCATCTGGAAATCCAGGAGGCCTTCTACGGGTTGGTAACAAAGGACAGGGCTTTCCTCCATCCAGACGGCGGCTATGACTTTTGCCATCTCCCCCAATTATTTCCTGCCACCGTTATCGTTTTGATTTCATGTGCAGTCTGCTCTTGTCTTCCAAGCCCTCATTTGGGATAGAGCCTGAGAAAGCCAAATGTCTGCAAAACCTGAAGTCCCATGAAATAGGAGTCACAAAGCTAAACATGACAAGCATTTGGATGGTGCTGTTTTCCGGCAGTGTGATACTTCCTTTGTGAGTATCACAGCTGTATAGAAAGACCAATGAAATAACCCTCTAATAATCCATAAATAGGTGCCAGAACCCCTTGGGCATTAACTAGGTGGCTGCAAAATGCATGTACCCAGACGCATCAGCTTGTTTTGAATCTAAAGTTTACCTCCAAGGTGCAGATCTCGTAGTTGCAATGAAAAAAAAAACTATTTGAAGCCTGCTAGGGTAATCACAACCAGGATTCAGGAGAGTGTGTTGATTTAAGTCCTAGTTATAGAAGTTAGTAAGATTGCAGAGTCTTTTTTAATGGGGATTTTTGAGAGGGAAATGGTGGCTTGAAGTGGAAGATTTAAGTTAGAGCTTTCTTGTTTGCCAAGGGTCACATAGGAAGCCAAGTATATAGTACCGTAGGTGCATAATGTAAGGGAGAGACCAAACAGACTGGTTTAATTACAAGGCAATAACTGCATTATCACAAACATGATGGGTCTGATTTACCACTGCATTGCTGTATGTGCAACTCTTCTGAAATGATTTATCTTGGCCGAGACATTCTGGAATAATGCATTGCCCTGAAGATGTGCAGCCAGGGACCCAGTGTCTCTGGAGGAGGTAGAGACCAATTGCACTTTTAGGATAAAATAAGTTAGTATCACTACAGCTTTGAGTCTAGACAGCAGCGTAGCCTAATAGCAGCCCTCAGCTAAAGAGACTTTCATCAGTAAAACAACCAACCCATGGAAATGCAGAAAGAGCAATTCATGTGGGAAGCAGACTGGAGTTTTTTCAGGGATGATTATATGGCAAGAGAGATAATGTAGAAACCTACCTTGTTACAGGTGTAAAAAACTTTATTTAAAAGCTGAAAAAAAATTATTTATTTAAAAGCTTCACTGACTGAAATTGAGGGCAAACTTCTTTTTGTCCCGCAAGCCCTGAATAATCAACCTAGCATAGGACCACTGGCATGATTTTGTCCCAACACAGTCCCAACAACAGTGGTAAGAGAGCTCCAGGAGGCAACTTGTACATTACCCTCTCTAATACAAGGGGGAAGACTCGCACTTCAAATTTCTTTTGATATCACCTTTAATATTGCTCCTGACTAGAACTAGATCACATCTACGCCTGTGATGAGACCAGTGCTAGAGTTTCAGAGCAGTTGTTGGCACAGTAAGGTTGGTAGTCTTGCTTTTTAAACTCTTCTTTGGAGCTGTGTGACATTCTGAATTTTTGGGAGCATGCTCTCTACCAAACCACCTACCTACCCACATGTCACAACATATCCATTCACTTGATGACCATGATCTAAGTTTTGTATAGCTTCTTGCTTTGACCATGTCAGTCTGATTGGGGGGAATCCTTCCACCTGCTTGTCTTCCTCTGCTGCCTTGGCCTTGATACACCTCTTCATTTTCAAGGTCTCACAACTGATTCCCTACTTAACATATCGTTGGATCACCATCATCTCTTCTGTACCCTTGAAATGTTTATGCCCACCTCCAGTCAGATGCTCTGCTGGCCTCTGTTGCGCATTTGTTAATTTTTCAAACAAGGATCTCAGTGTTTTCCTCCCCAATGCTTTGTTAAAGTTCCAAACAAGTGCCTCTGTGTTTTCTTCCCTGCTGCCACTTGTGCTCAAGATGGATCCCTTGCAGACATAGCCAAACTTGGCTTATCACTGCTGTCCCAACCCCACCTTAAAAACTGTCCCACATAATGATATTTATAAAAGACTTGGCAATGGCTTATGGAGTGCCCATCTTGCTGACCACCGTTCCCCTTGGTACTGCCTCGAACTTCCTTCTCGCCTGCCGGTGTTCACCTAAGGTCTCTTGTCGCCCAATAAGACTCATTTCTTTGGAGTCTGGATCATTTTCTTGTTGTACTTGTCCAGCACCTACTACAGCCCTGTGGCCATGTGGGACTCTCCTGTGAGGAGGCTCTGCCCTAGGAATTGGAGATATAATTTGCAAAATTTTATAGGGTTTTGCAGTGAGAAAATGCCATCCTGCAGGAAAAAAAAAAAAAAATCCAAGGTCAAGTCTTTGGTTAATGTGGAAGGGCAAAATGCCATCCCGGCAAGTGGAGGCACGGCGACACCGTGTCACCGGGAAATAGGCCCCTCTGCAGGAGGGGAAAGTGCTGTGCGGTGGCTCTGCCTGCAGTTCGAAGCAGCCGCCATGGGCCCTTGCCTGCGGTAGAGAATTCGAGCAAGTCCTGCCAGGTCAGCAGCGAGAAGAGAAGGCACAAGGAGAGAAAACAAAGAGCATTGTTTGGAGCTATTAGCCAAATATGTTTTAAAAATGTAACTGCACTTTCTTCACCTCAGTGGAATGCAGAAATGCTATAAAAGTATTCTAAAGATAAGTACTAGTTAAGTAGCCCCCAAATAATCATATTTTTTCTTTGAGCTTTTTATTTCTCTTAAGTTAAATCCATTAGTAGATTAGGTTTTGCCAGCTCTATTCACAGACATTTGATCCTTGAATCCTTTCAAGAAAATCAATGTGTGGCTTTTCAGTTAATTAGCATAATGTTAATAAAAACGTATAGCGTTGACCGGATTACTGAAGCGCCGCACTTTGTCTTGCAGAAGCGTACGGCAGAAGGTCAATAAATAAACGCTCACGATGCCTGGCGAGGCTGCGGCCGCCGGGCTCCTGCAGCTGGGCAGGGACGAGGGCTGGGGGCCGGGGGCTGAGGCAGGGACACTGCTCTCCCTTCCCACCCCCAGCTTGCTTGCCTCCCCTTTTCATTTTTCTTTTTTTCTTTATTTTTTCTATTTTTTTCTTTTTCTCTTTTTCCCCCTCTTTCTTTCTTCTGCTAATCAGCCCCACCATCTGCTGCAAGTGTGTCCCGGTCACCTTTTCCCTCTTATCTGCTCCCTTGCAGGGGAGCGCGGGGGCAGCCACCGGCACCAAGCCCATGTTTTGGGGCAGCACTGCGATCCTGCGACTGTCACGGGGAAGGGACAAGGGGGACCCTGTTGGGCCCGGACAAGAGGGGGCTTTTATTTCATTTTTATGTATTTGCGCCCAAAGGACCCTGCAGTTCTCCGGGGCTCTTCAGTCCTGGTTTCTGGATGCTTGCATCCCTCCTTGTCCCCCTCTCTACTTGCTGTTTTCCTCCTGCGCCTGACATGGATGTGGGGGGAAAACCTGAGCTCATCTTCCCCTTTTCCCTTTTCCCTGCAAACTTGTACAACCAGCTGTTAATGCTTGTTTGCTGGGGGGAAACCGTTTGAGCGACGGAGAAGCTTAAGCTAAAACCTGTCATGGGCCTTGGTAAATCATGGTGGTAATGGCAAGGCAGAAATGCTTGGGCTAAATATTTTTTTCTTTTCCACCCAGTAAGCTCATGCTGACACCTTTGTGGTTGCATAGGTGTCAACAGGGAGAGAATTATATCCCTGCATAGGGAAGAAACCTGAGAAGAAAAGAAATGACAGAGGAAGGGATAAAAAGCTCCTCTCAGTATTTTTTTCTGCTGAAAAACAAAACAACCCCCCCCACACTTTGTTTTGCTCTGTTGACTAGATCTGACATTTTACACTGCTTCCTTTTTATTTTTTCTTACCCAGTTTTAACAGACATACCTCGTATAAGTGTGTTGGGGGCAGGCTGCGGCGGAGCGGGTAGGCGCACCCAGTATTCGTATTTGAAGCATTTGAAAATAAAAGCACTCTACAAGCTCAGTAAATGGGAACAGTAAAATAATTATAGTTAAAATCATTAACTATAGTTAATTGATAGAACAATATCCCTGGATGGGTTTACAGGGTCTGTAGATACTGAAGGATAATTGAAAGCATGTGGCAATCTTGCCTGCGCCTCTAGGAAAACCAGACCTGGCACTTTGCCTTGTCCCTAGAACTTCTCATACTTGGGCCACTTTTATGGCCTAATATACTAATATAGTAGCCTCCACTACTAATATTGTATGGAAAGTAATTAAGTTTCTCTGTGCCAGACCTCTGTGAGTTCTCATTGAGTAAATTCCTTTAAAAAAATCCTAAAATTTGGTTGTGTAAATGTCATTAAACTGTATCAAGCCTGTACACTTGGTACTTTCTTACTGTGTACCACATGTATGTGGGCATAGCTGCATGTCTGCATTTACATGACCCAGGAAGCCTGTATGGGAATCCAAGGCAGGAGCGCACAGTCCTGAAATCAATGTGCACTTTTAAGTAATACAACCTTTCCCCACAAAATCAAATGCCTGTGTCTAGCACACTGCCAAAGTGCTGAGCAGTACATTTTCCAAACGCAAAACATATTGACAAAAATTTCTTGTGTCTTACTAGGTGGAATTATGATAAAGTGCCAGAGCTTCATCACTATTAGTGCCACCCTAGGTTTTGTTTATTTGCGTGTTCATTTAGGAAAAATTATAAGGCTACTCAAAAGCAAATCTCTTCTAGTTCCTGACTCAGCTCTTCTTGTTGCTGGTGCTGGGCTATAGGAAAGCAATGGGAAGCTGGGAGAGAATATGGTGAGCTCTGCTTAGCGTGGCTCGGCGAGTGGGACGCAAGCAAGATGATTGCTCGAGGCTGCACTCGGTGGTCTCCACCGCCGCATTAAGGTGTGCGCGTGCTTGTGCGATGCGTGTCCTTCTGTCTGACTCTCTGGCAGCCAGTCTCCTGGAGGTGTGAAAAGAGAGGGATTTCTGCCATCTTTCAGGAAGCTCCTCTGCCTTGAACCGACTGACCAAGGTTAGGCAAAACTTTCTGTTCTGATTAAAAAAGCCCTGGTGGATGAGGTCCAAGCCAAACATGTGGAAGGTCTCTATCTCCGAATTTCAGTTTGTTATAACATTTACATTAGCTTGTAGATAATGTGCTCATAAAGCATTAATTTAATGCAGTGAATTATGAAGCAGTTGCAGTTGAATTACTGTCTTTTTATAATCAAGCCTTATTTTGATACCCCGTATGTTCAATTTCCTGAAAAACTCTCCTTTCTGCCTAAAATTTGCATATCTGTTTTATAACAAATCTGGTAGGATTGTTTGAGAGAAAATGTGAGGTAGATTAGCTGAGGTATTTCACAGGCTTAGGCAGGTAAAATGAGTGGCAGTACATATTTTGCAATAGCTCCCTCCATTTTTAACCTACCTCTCAAAGCTGTCTCATTTTGGAAGCATCAGCGTTCAGGAAGGTGCAGATTGCAGGAGATACGTCCTGGTGACTTTGAATTTAAATAAGTTAGTCATGCAGTAGCTCAGCTCTTGAGTTTTGCAAGAAGGCACTTCAAGGCCAGCAGATATGTTTGGCGTGTGTTTGTAATGGTGAAACTGTAAGACCTGTGAGCCAAACATCTGGTTTGAAAGACAAGTTAAACTCTGCTGGGACACCCTAAGATAAGGTGGCACTAGAGATGGTATCACAGTCCTGTAAATTGCAGGTGTGCTGGTTCAGCTCTGCTTTCTGGTGTCAGCATGGCAGGCTGGTATCTTCTCACTCCTCTGTCAAATCTTCTTCCACTGACTTTTCCTATGTGTGGGAAATCCCTAGTATTGATTCGGCAAAATGAGCTCCACTCTGACAACTCCGATGGTTAAAATCTTCGGAGAGAGGGAGCAGACTCCCCAGCCACACGTGCAGGAAACCTAGGTGAGAGGACATCAGGATCGCTTGTGTCTAAAGGGTGGGTAGCACTGCTCTGGAATAAATAAAGCAGCTGTACAGTAAGATGTGACTTGATACATCTGAGGAGTTATATGCCCATTATGTAAGTAGATTTAAGAGAAAAAATCATGAAGGAAAAAAATAAATAGGGCTGAAGATTTATTTTTTTATTGCACTGGATGTTCATAAACTGAGATAGCTAAGTTTAAATTTTACTGTATTTGTCAAGAGACTAGATGGGATGACCTGCAGGTTTCTTAGCTTGTTTTGTGTCTTGGCCACTTACTTGACTCAGATGGTCAGTAAAGTGGAATTATGACACAGCAAATGGGATTATTGTAATTTTCCAGTAACTGCATTTTAATCTTCAGTTTGACCGTCTCAAAACACTCCAGGAATTTTCAGCAGAGTTGTTGGTCACATTTACTAACTGCAGGAGAAAAACCCACAGCTTGGTGAGTTAGTTTTGTATTGGTATATGTTCTTAATATCCAGATAAACTCCTAATCCTATTGTTTTTTTTCTTGTTTGTTTGTTTATTTTTTCCCTTCAGTCATATCTGTTGACAGGTACCTCCAGAAGTTACTTTCTTGCTGTACACAAATAAATAAATCCTTTTATCAGTTTTCAGTTGAATGCCTTTCAGTTTTATTTAGCTATCTCTTGTTCCTTCATTATGAGAAACAGTAGATAGCACAAAAGCAGATTTTTTGTGTGTGTTGCATAGGGTTGTCAGGCCCTGTTTTTGTTTCTTCTCTAAACTAAAAACCCTGTTCTTCTCAATCTTTCTTCCTATGGAAACTTTCCTCCTATCTCTGACAATATAGCATTGAAGTACACGATAATTAACTAGAACGGGATGTTTCCTGTTGAGCAATTAGCTTCACTGAGCGGGTCTGTCAATAGTATTGACTATCAATTGTGACTTTATATCGCTGTGGGTTTGGGGTGCATGGGCGTAGCAGGCTGACGCCCTTCCTGGTGGGAAAAGGCCAGGAGGGATACACTTATCTAATTCTGGAGCAGATTATAAGTGGCACTGTTGCAGGGGCCAGATGCCAGCTTCCTTGAAAGAGCTAATTGTTGGCCACTTTCTCAATAAATCTTCTCTTGTTTCTGATAAACCCACCAGTGTTTGTTCTGCCTCTTCTTTTCCTGGCAAGAGGATCTGGCCGAGCAAGCAGTGTTATCTGAGTCTTGTGCCTTTCTTAACCCGATGAGCTTGGTGTTTACTCTGGAAGCAGTGCGGGAACAGTGCTGTTCGGCACTGCTGTGGATGGTCAGTTAGGTCACGTAGCCTGTTTTTCTGGGCCGCCCCGCTCTCAAGCCGGCTCCTGGCTGAGGAGCTGCCTTTGCGCCTCTCCCAAGCATCAGCTCCTTCCCCACGTCAGCCCTGCACCTCAGCTCGTGCAGGAGCAGAGCGAGGGGTCCAGCATTCCCAACCGCTGCTCCTCGCGCTCTCTCCACCCGCACTGCAATGGCCCTTCCCTGTGGCTTGTGACTCCGAGACATCCCGTTTGTCCTCTGAGTCCGGTAACTACGCTTAGCCTCCTTTCTAATGAGCATTTAGACCCGCATTGCTGGCACAGAGAAAATCCTTCGGGAAGTAGGTCTCAAGAGCACGTGGATCTGGGTCTGGACGTTAGTTCCCAGACCTGGTATTCTGCCTGGCAAAAATCTTCCTTTGTGCCATTCTGTTGTTGTGAATACTTGCTTCCCCTCTCCGAACTCTTTCTGCCGATAATCTAAGTAAAGGCACTGCTCCGGTTGCCCATACATTCCTCAACAAAATGTCATGTAGAGTCTTGATGAGAACTTGGAAGTTAATGGAACCAAGTCTGTGGCAGTGCTGCACTGATGAAAAACACTGATTTCCAAACAACCCATTTTTCATTCAGAACCTTAGTTCTAGGTAATTTGATTTGCATGTAATGGGATGCTTGGGAGAAAATATGCACTGCAATAAACTGATTTTGTGCTTAATATGGTTCTTGATTAATACCAAATAAGCTTCCATTGTCCATATAGCTTCACAATTTTTTGATCTGACATCATCAAAATAGTGCTACTTTAATCATTTTAAATGATGGGCTCTGTCTTTTATGCTGTAATTTCATTCTGCAGACACAGACAAATTCTAGCCTTCTAGATTTCACTCTGAGCATGCTAAGAAGGAAAAGAGACAGAAATGAAGCACAAAAAAGTCACTCTCAGGCCCCGTACGACCCTGCTAGAAATGGCAACAGGAGTGCCCTTCAATGTATAGTCTCAGGCTTCCAAGCTGTAAGAGTCCATTCTTCCTCTGTAATAATCACTGGAAAAGATTATTATGGGGAAAATAAATATTTGCATGTGTGAGAGAGAGAGACAGGCAAGTGGGGAGGAGGGTTTTTAAAATTAGTGTTTTAAGTCGTATACAATTTACTGCAGATCAAAACACATTAGTTATAGTATGAATAATATATAAAGAGATAGTAGTATAAATACATGCTACATTTCCATATCTGAACACCCAAAGAAAAGAAATTTGATTCACTCCTGGTATTTCACACCATTCAATGGCTTTAAAAGTCTCTTTCCCCTCACATCTGTATAATATCTAAAATATGAATGTATATCTGGACAATAATATCTACATAGAATTCAGAGATGTCTCTGCATTTCCCCTGGCCTGTAGCAAAAATAGGTCTTTGACAAAATTGGAAAAAAAAACTAACTATATTTTTGCTTTATTTTTTTTCCCCATTTTTACTTTACTGAGACATTCTTTGCTAGTTTTGTTTGTTGTTGTGGCTGCTTCTTTCATCTTAGCTTGCTTTTCCAGTAAGGAAATAAAGGACAACTGTGGGGAAAAGCAAAAGAAAGTAAGAATAAATATAAATTTTATCTATTCCAAATTTTTACAGTGATTTTCAGAGAAAATATTGGATGAGTAAAAAAATGTTGTCCCAGAGTTTTCAAAGAAGAAATTACTGGAAGTTGTTTTCCCTGACCTCCTTCCAGAACTGTTATGTTTTGAGGTATATTAATTGTCATATAGTTCATAGAGGAGCAGTCACCTATTTGTCCATTTATCAAAATAATGAACCGATATTCTTCTTACTGGTTTTAGATATTGACATATTGGCAGTGCTTAATTACTTTATGAAAGCTTCTATTCTCATAGCACAACATTTTGTAGTGCATTAAATGTGGCAGTGACTTCTATATGTATGATTTATTTTGAATCCACTGGTGAAACTCATTGCTTTGGTATAGAGGTCTCATCTAATCACTGTTTTGAATGTGTAAGTTCCTCAGTTGGGCAATCTGTTGTTCTGCATTAAACTAGTAAACAGGCAGATCCCAAACAAGGTAGTTAAAAGTGAGTTGCCTGTGAAACATGTATACCTATGTTCATACCTGTAAAGATGTTTGCCTTTTGTGCTGCTCAAATTCTTATTTTATGGTCAAGGGAGATGGGGAGCAGTCATTATCCCTGAAAACAGTGTGCAAGGGTGGGCTCTGATACTGCATTGTTACACTTGCACAAGAACTTGTGTTACTGCTTGTAAAGATTTTTGCAATATTGCTGTTATTGTCACAAATACATGGATCTTGCATATGGATATGTATCCATATGTGTAGATTTTTAATGTTTGGCTATATGTATTGAAATGCATATGACTTTTTATATAGCAAAAGTTAAAAATGGTTTTGCCTATATTTATTTAGCACGTAAGAAATGTTAGCGTTTTAAGTTTCCATTGCAAGACACAATGGAGAGTATCAATGCATTCGCTGCTGAACACATGGTATCAATTTATAAAGTACTGCAATGCCTCCCCTCACCCTGTGCTGCTTAAAGCATCCTGTTTTCAGTAGTTTGCATTTTGCTTAATTCTGGAGTAATATTGGAGATCAAACGTTTCCATCCTGAGGTGGATCTTGACGGTCTTTAACATGACAAAATGACTTGGGCTTCCTGTCATCCAGTTTAAATCACTTTTTTTTCTAACCATGCATTAAAAAAGGGAAATTTGGAGCACAGCTCTTTCACAGTCTTTGATGGCCACAAGCAAAACACTGCTAGTCCCAGCCTAACCCTCAATTTCACTGCAGCGCATTGTCATCGTAATTTGATGTGATAGCTTTTCACTCTATTTTACTAAAATTTTGTTTGCGATTGAATAAATATGCCACTAGCAGTTGAAAGTAAATGCTGTTAAAAAATTAGCCCTGAGCAACAGCAGCATGAGGGTTTTTTTTTTGAAAGTGTGTGTGTGTGTACATACATATACATATACACATATACAAATAGAAAAGCTGCATGGACAGGTTAAGTGCTTAGCTAACGCTAAGATTAAATCAACAACAATGATAAAACTTCATTCCTAAATGGCATCCTGAACTCCATTTTATAACGATGTGCTGTACTTGCTATAATCAGAGAGGGTGAAAACATAAAAGCAATACTGTGGACTGCAGGGTCGGGGAGGGATTTCTTCCTACCACTTACTCCTTCTGTCAAGCCACCTGAGAAGTTGATATGAGAAGGGCATTTTAGAATAAAGACATTGCTCTGACAGCAAATACAAATGAAATAAAATTGGCCTAAGGCTTTGATGCCAGAACCTGAATGGAGAGCTGAGACTTGGCAATGCACTAGTTTAATACACCAGAGAAATAGAACTAGAATAATTTGCAATGCAGTATGATAAAAGCAGAAAATATAACAAACTCAGAGATTAAAATAGATTTTTCAGGCTGTGTATATTCTCTTTTTGCACGAAAGCTGACCCATAAACATAAAAAGAGAACTAAATGTGAGCCTGAAATTATTATTCTCAGCCACTTTTCCCCCTTCTTTTTGGAGAAAAAGCATCAAGCTTGGGGTTATGCCACACTCGGAGCCTGATTCTGGAATGTTAGAAGGGAGGAACAATTTTTGGATCAAGGCTTCTGCTGGGGCATCTTCTGCCTCTGGAAATACCTGCCACCACCCATGTTAAGGCAGAACTCTGGCCACTGGAGCAGCCAGCTAGGCTTGGTGGTGAGAAAAGTAACAGCAGGGAAAAAAGGCACTTTTAGGACATCTTTTGTACTGTATTGTAACTCACCCTGCCCCATGCATGTGCACGCACCTCGCTTCCTTCCTCCCCCTCCAAGCCCTGTATTTAACTGAGCAAGTCTTGAGGTGGGGATTATTTGCAGGGTTATGTTTGTACAGCATTTCTAACCAAAAGTGTTCAGGTCTGTAAAAGGGAATCCTATGTGTTACCACAATAGAAAGAGAAACAATAATAGCAAATGAGTTAAAGATTGAGTTGGTTTGCATGAAAATGCGGGTCTGTTTATTTTCATATCCTCCAGAAGACATCATTTGCTGGTTTCTAATGTTTTTCAGGTCCGTATGACCCAAATATGAATTGTTTAACTTTTTTCTGAAATAGGCATTTTGGCAAGTACTGAATTCATTTTATGGTATTAAGTCAGCTGTAGAGAAAAATAAATAAATTGTTGAAGTATCAGAGCCAATTATGGGCACTGGTTCATGTGCTGGATTCTGCATCTCTCCTTTAGATATTTAAATGAATCCAGTGCACAAGCCCAGTCTTTCCAAGTCTTTCATTATATTTAAAGCAATTGAAAATCCCTTTTCGAGAAGAAAGTCAAATGTTATTGCAGTCACTTTAATAAATAATAATAATAGTTACTTGGAGATTGTGTTAGGATATGAATGTTAGTGCAAAGTTCTACTTGATGCTAAGGAGGTATGTAAGCTATGTAGGAAAACTGCCATAATGCAAAAGCAATAGGGGCAATAATAATAACCTAGCTACACTTAAAATATGGTTTTGGAGACCCTGCCATACTCCCCTCCTGGTGTAAATCATTTCAGTTTCCTCAGATGTAGAGCCTGATAGAACTAAGAGTGCTTTACAGCATGTAAATGTAAGACACAGATTTATGCAACATTCTTCTAAAAAGAAGACCTTGTTACCAGCTCTGTCCTACAAATGAGCCTTAGGAAGGAAAACAGCAATTCAAATAGCAATTCAAAAAACACATTTTACTTTTTTTTTTTTTTAAAGCATTTACCATCTAACAAGGGGATAAAACAGGGTGGAGAAGACTAGAAATGTGATAGGAATTTGAACTTCTTTCTCTGAAAGCAATTCTAGCTGTTCCTCTTCTGTCAGAAAAGACTTCTGTTTTAGGACTCTGCTAGTCTTTTTATGTTCTTGTTTAAGTTTTCTGTGTTAGGAGCTCTCTACAGTCTTTCATAACCTCACTATTAGGAAGCATTTTTGAATGCAACTTCTACTAGGCAGGCTCTGTTGAGGACCTGGGCTGTGAGCTCCGTTGCCATCCTAGGTGGCAAACGGCAGGTCAAGCGGCACTGTGGAAGGCGGCTTCC
Source organism: Crypturellus undulatus (assembly GCA_013389825.1). Taxonomy (NCBI): domain Eukaryota; kingdom Metazoa; phylum Chordata; class Aves; order Tinamiformes; family Tinamidae; genus Crypturellus; species Crypturellus undulatus. The sequence continues at coordinate 1,615,366 of VWPW01000675.1, forward strand.
AAGACACTAGCTTGCCTCTGACTAATTAGTTTGCATCCTCCAAGTCATTAGTTCGTGTGGGAAGGGCCAGAGTTGCAGCTATTGTCTAATTCTGTCAGGAGATCAAGAAAAAAAAGGCAATGGTGCCATCTAATCCCATGGATATTTATCTATTTTAGAAAAACTATCATTTTATCACAACTATAAAAGCTATTACAACTTAAAAACTTCTCCAACACTGGTGGAAAAAAAAAAAAAAAAAAAANTCAACACTGGCGGAAAAAAAAAAACAAAACTCCAGGGTGTTACAGTGCATTTGTGTAGTATATAGGATATAGCTTAACCTATTTTGGGTTTGGCTATCTAGTTTCCTGCTTTCCACCCAGATACAGAATTCCTAGGCTGAGGTGTGAAGGGAGGTAAAGTCTGTAGGTAAGAACTAGCCAGCTGGTGCTGGAGGTTATTATCTAAGGACAAAGTTGACATTTATAGCAGTGGGGGAGAATGAAACAGAGATCTTTAGTTTTATTCTTCTCTTTTTCTCCTTTAGAACTATCACTAATGTCTATAGTAGCTCAAAGACTTAAAAAAAAAGTAATAATGTGAATGTTTAGACTTCCCCTAGGCATTTTCCATGCTCTAGATATCACCAGAATGCAACAGAGCATCCTAGCTCACCACTGAATAACGTCTCAGATATGCCCTTCCCCTCTGTGACTGGAGGGACTAATTTATGAAGAGAGATTAAAAGAATTAAATATAGATTGATAAGTGAAGACTATAGTGGGACAAAAGAATGGCCTGGAAATACACGGAGAGGGTAAATTCCTAAGGGAGGTGAATTATTTAGGACAATAGGAACGGGCTTAACTAAGAGTAATGGGATGAAATTAAGAACAGGAAAAAATGGACTGAATATATAAAAGAAATCTTCCCGACAGCAAGATCTGTTCAGTCATGGAAGACTCTCCCTTGGGAAGTGATGAACGGCTCATCGTTCTGTTCATTTAGAGGGCAGGCTTTGACAAAACATTAGTTAATGCACGTTGGGAAACTACCAGCAGGGAAATGCTGGACTCCTCCTGTTACACTGGACTATGGAGACCCTGCAACATTTTTTTTGCTTGTAAAATCCTCCGCTTGCCCTCACCTTGTTCGTCCCCTGAGCCTGTGGTGTTTAATCCTTATGGCCATCCACAATAGCAGTAAGTGCTGGTGTTTAAGAGTTACCTCACATCTGAGTTTTGCTGTTTGTTGGAAAAAGCTGGTGAGGACTTTGTCTTATTTTAAAGAACTTAAGGGAATTGGTTTCTTCACCTTGCTGCAGAATCCTCTGCCATTTAACAGACCTGCACGTGAAAAAGGCTGGAGGATGGTAGAGTTCACGTCTGTTTACTGCAGTTAAGGCTGCGATAAATAAAGAGACACGGAGCCCATCACGTTTGAAGTGGTGCAGATAACCTCCCTTAACATGGCTTTAGTAGGCGCTTAGGTCCTCACAAGAGGAAACGTGTACTATGATAAAATGATGCAGCTTTCTAGAAATAACTCACATCCCTGTTATTAAGGACGTCATTTGGCCACTTCCAGATTGTGAAGGCTGCCTAGCCAAGACGTAGGAAATTTCTGCATTATCCCTGGAAATCGCTCATCAGAAGAAGTGTCAGCGCGATCCGGCAGGCTTCTGTGCCACCGCTCAGCATGACACAGTGCAGCGTAAGGGGGGCTTTGAGGAGAACCAGCCTTGCACAAGACTGCAGCAGCTCTGGTTTGTCATTTTGCCCTTCCTTTGCTGGGGAGGATTGGAGAGGGGAAAAGAAAAAAAAGCAAAAAAAAAAAAAAACCCCAAAAAACACAGTGATTTCTTTTGACTTAAACTGGGCATTCAAAAAGCTGTTTTTATTAATGAATCATATTAAGCCCTCAGTGAAAGGCTCCCTGACTCTGTTTAAATAACAGGCTATGATTCCTCCCTCCGCCACCCCCCTTCCCTTTGGCTCCACTGCTATTAATTGAGGAGTTTCTTTGTTTCTTTTCTAATGAAGCTAACAGAACACATCTGTCAGGTGCTTGTATTCTTCACCCGTCTATAGTATGTAATAGCCCAGCTGGAGGCTATAATGCTACACAATACCCCTGGCCGTTACAGCAACTATTTATTCCTGGGCTTTTCCTCTGATAGGGATTTGAAAAAAGTCTGAAATTTGGGCCTAATTGCTATTTACACAGCGATAGACACCTGTTCTAGCTGAGACACTGGCTCATGAATCCCACACCTGAGACCTTAGGGAAAGTGAAGGGGAAAATTTCAAGCAGCTGCCAGTCCAGTTCAGAGACAGAGAGCTTTTCTATGTCGTATGTACATACAGTACATAAATTTATGTCTGCGCATTGCCATAGCTACTGTTTCGCGGCCAAATGTTCATTTAGAGGCTTAGCATATGCTGGTTGTACGGCCGCGCGTACCCAGCCACGAGGAGAGAGTTTTCTGCGTTTACCTCTGCGCTTTTATTGGACTCATCTCCGCGCCTCGCGCCAGCGTCTCGTTCTCCAGAGATCGGGGGTCCCGGGTCGCTGCCAGCCGCTCGTCTCCCGCTCTTCCCTCGCGGGGTGAAGCGCGGTCGTCCGGTTTTCCTTTTATTTGAGCAGAGGACTCTGCTTTTCCGCTCTGCTCTCCTCCTTCTCGCGGCGGCCGCGGAGGCTTTGTTAGAATAAAGCTGTTAATTGCAGGGCCGCGGTGTAAAAACACGCATGAATCTAATATAAGTTAGCTGCCTCTCCAGTGCAGTGGGGAGCTCAAATTGATTAAAATGCAATTAGCTCATAAAACTCCCTGTTTATTACCTCAGATGTTTGTCAAAGACACCGAGCGGAAGAAGAGGTTTCTCGCCTTTTCTCTCCTCTCGCTGCCTCCCCCTGTCCCCACCGCCCTGTTTGTTGCTGCCGGGTGCCAAATAGCCTCATTATTTAGGTACAGGGCAGAAATAAAGCGTTATTGCCCTGCCATGCTATCCAGTGACAACATCCCCTGCCACTGAGAGGGGAGGCAGATGGGTGCTTCTTATTTTTAAACTTTTCCCTGCACGGAGAGAGGCCCTGGAGCTTTCCCATAGGTACCTCTCTGTTGTGGGAATAGCTTTAATTCCACCCGTTTTTGTTATCCGGTGAGACTTTTTATCCTGAGCCTACTTTCATAATACTCTTGTTTTGGGGGGTGGGGAGAAGAGACGTGAGAAGATTTTGCATAAATTAACTGGAAAAATTGGTTCTTGTGTCACGCAAAAGACATCTGAGAGCTTCTGAAACATCAAATGAATGAAAGGAAGGTGAGGAATAGGAAGGTTAATAGATGAATAAAAAAAGGGTGAGAAAACCTCACACAAGGGAAAAAATAAGACTTCGAAGCCAAACTAAATATTGAAGAGGCTTTTAAAAACATATATATGAGAAACAGAAAGATGAGTCAAGGAGCCTGCAGAGCTTTTAAGACAGGGTGAGGTGCAGAGATTGGTGAGAGAAGAAGGGGAAACTGCTAACACTAATTATGTGCCTCAGGCTCACAAAAGCAGTTAGGTAGCTGAGGACAGAAGCAGAAATTCATTTCCCAGAGGAGGCAAAAAGAAGTAGTGAGTGATCTCAGGGTCACTCCAGGACAGGTGATAATGAAATTAGAGTTAATGAAGATTAGGAAGACACCAGCCCCAGATGAGCCTCCCTCCCAAGATGATGCTGGTAATAAGTGCTTTCTGCACAAGAATAGGGACCTTAAAGGTAGTGGGAAACCACGACTGCCTCTCATTTAACGGAAGCTCTGGGGTAATAATGGATCTTACCCTTATTTTCCCAGAGACGGTAGTTTTTATAGCCTTTGAGTACTTTGGATCACAGAATCACTCTGTTTGCTGGTAATGCAGCTTACCCATCCCTGGACCAGCCTACAGATTAAAGAGAACAATAATAAACAGGATGGATTAGATACCATTTCCTGTCTATTTGGCCCTATGCAGGGATAGAACAGCTTACTTTTTGGTGAAAACAAAGCCTTGATTTAATACATATATATATATAAATATATAGTCTTCATTGCAGAAACTCACATAGTACTTTATCATCCTGTGAGTGTAAAGTATAGGAAATAAGGGGAGAGCAAATGAAACCTATGAAATGCAGCCCCCTGCAGAGGGAAGGAGGTGATGGGCTGGCAGCTCTGACTCACCGCTGCTTCATGCCGGACTGATTTAGAGGACTGTCACGCTGTCACTTAGCCAGCCCTTAGGGCCCCAGGAGCCAGCGTAGCTGAGTATCCACCCGTATATTTACCTCTCAGTACCTGCAGGCATAACAGCAATATATCTCTAACCAAAGTGACTATCTCAAGAAAGCTTAGTTATCAGGATGCTATTCCTAACTTTATTTTCTTCATCAAACTGTAATCTTCTCAGTGTCACATATGCAAAATGCAAGGGAAGTAGTGTTGGGCTCCCCATACATAAATAATTTTTGAAAGGAATTGGGCAAAAAAAGCAATTTCCGGGCAAGAAGATGGTCTATGCGATAGCACAATAATCTTTTTACTGCTTGATATGGATAGGTAAAGTTTTAAGTGAAAGAGAAAGAAGTAGTTAATGGATTCCAGAAGTTAGTTTTATATCAACTTATATCAACTTCGTATCAGTCTTAATTTCTATTTGTCAGTGGTCATAATAATCAGAAATACTAATATATCTCCAACTTTGGATGGTTTTCAGATTTCTGTCTAAACTTAGCTAAATCTGAATCACAGACTAAATTTTCACCTCCAGGTTTTCCACTATGTTCTTTTTAATGACAAAATGCAAAAAAATAATTTGATCATTTGGAAGTTTTGAAGTTAAGTGAAAACAGTTACCACTCCTAATCACAGTTTTAAACTCTAGCCTACTTTGATAATTCATGCAATATTATCCGGATATGTTTATTCATGCTGACAAATTCTTAGCAGAAGTTCTGCTTATTTTCAGCAGCACTGCACACAAGATAAAGCACAGTTAATTTTGGAGTGATAGAATTTAATGCTATACATTCTGATCTTCCGCTAGGAATTATTCTCAAGACCAGCATATTTATGTCCATGTATAATACTAACTACAGCATACACACACATACCCAAATGTATATATGTGTTCTTAAAACACACAGGTAAATCTTGCAAATAAGGCCCCTTAAATCAGTGAGAGAAGTTCACTGTTCAGTATAGATATATCAAGGGAGCATTTTTTTTGGATTTAAACCCAGCCTTGGAAATCAGTACAGACCAACTCCTTCTTATCAGAAACTACAAAACGTCTTTGCAACCAAAATAGCAATTAGTTAGAAAGAAAATTAAAGTTGGAAGGGTACTATTGTATTTTAAGATTCTTTTCCGTGCTATTTAGCATGCTGAGCGTGCTGGAGCAGCCGTGTTAGGCTATTGGAGATGCTTAGAGATGTCAGTCAATAGCATCCATTTGATTGATGTTCAGTAATACTGGAGTCCAGATGTGATCAAGCTACATCTGAGTTCTCAGGGAAGGAAAAAAAAGCCTATACATGATACAGATATTATATAGTTGTTTGCCACAGTCCAGAAGTTTATTTTACATCTAGTGTTTAACCTCTTTCCCCCCCAAGGAACAAATGTCAATATTGGATTTTCTCTGGTTGAATGGATGTGTCACAGTGGAGATTAGCCACTGGCAGTGATAAAGGACTTGCATTTGCCAAAACTGAATTTCTCACAAATGGATCAGAACAGTCTGAGGTACAGAAAAGTAGCAGGACAGGAAATCCTGCCAAATTTAGTCATGATGCTTCATTAAGCTGATCTTAAGACCTCAGCATATGTACTTTATTCAGGAGCTCCCGGATTGTGCCAGCACAAGGTATAGACATGCCTGTGTGTGTGCGCACACGTGCACTTAAGGAGAAGAAGAAGGAGAAATCGCCAGCTAGATAGCTGAAGCTAGCACTTTCCACAGACGAGTTCTTTAAAATCCCACCACTCTGTTAGTTCATTCCCATGTTCACAGTGTAATATGAATTTCTTCTCCTGTTCTCAGAGTGATGCTGCTGTTGGTCCACCACTTACTGTTGTTATTTTATCAGTCCCAGAATGGTAGGAGTAGTCCCCTGGAGTGGTTAGTGCAGCAAGAGTCATCTGGGTTATGTAATTTCCACATCATGTAGAGTTTGACGCTCTCTTGGTTGTTGGTCCTTTTGGTCACTTCTTCCCCTTGTGCTCTGAGGTGTGGGAGATTCAGGCAAAGACCTTTCATGTTAGAATAACAAGGTACATCATTTGAAGGAGTGGTGCTGCTTTCAAACTTGGTAAGTCTAAGTGCTAAGCTTAATTGCCAGCTGAAACATACATATATGTGTGTGTGTGAATGAGATATACTAGGCTTTAGAGTGACTTCTGGCATGTTCATGCAACAATTGGACCTGATTTTCAGATTGTTCCATTTTCACTGATTTCATGAGACTATTTGTAATTTATAGCAGTGTGAGTCACAATTTACAGCAGTATGCAGCTCATACCTGTGCCATTGAGGCACGAGTCTTAAGGCCAGGGAAGATCATTAGGATCATAGACTCTGAACTCATAAAACAAGAAATGTTTTTCACCAAGAACTTTCTGCATAAACCCATATCCATTGGCTGAACTCAAGCATACTTTTGCAAGGCTACGCCGAAAAAGATTTTTGCTGAAAAACCTTTGATTCATGGAGAACCATTAGTGAACCATTTAAATGTCAAATTATCCTCACTTAAAAAAAATAAAATTCACCTTCTAATATGATTTGGTCTAGCACCAGCGTTCAACCACTGACTTTTGTATAAATTTGAGTCTCACACTTTCAGAAATCCTCCGTATCATAAGGTGCAGCACAGCCTGAAAGTGCCCATGCTGCGTTAGAGAGCACTAACCTGGAATACGGGCTCCTGCGCGGGGCTGCCATGCGCCGAGTTTCTCCAGCCTCAGATGCATGGAGCACACATCCAGTTTGGACTTGGGTACTTGTCCCCCATGCAACCTGCCTGGCATCTGCCATGGGATTTGCAACGTGGACTGTGGCCTCGCGCTCAGGGCTGGGCGAACTTCCCTGTCGGGGTGCAACAGCAGCTCCCCCACCCTGGGCCCAGCTACTCAGGCTCCAGGGTGTCTGAGTTGCCTAAAAATACAGCTCCTTCCCCGGCCTATAAACCTGACCAGCACCGATTATTCCTGCACGAGGCATCTTGCAGTCAGTTTACATCATAGCATAGGTTGTTTAAGTTAGCTTAGCTTCTCTCTGATTTAGATCTTGCTGCAAAACTGACCTGACCTCATTATTTATTATTCTTCCAATTTTTGTGCTCTCTACAGAGCTCGACAGCAATAACTTTATATGTTCTTCTGGTTCACCGATTTTTTTTTTATTTCTTGGTATCATTTCGGAGGCCCTTATCAGTTTTCCACTTCTGTGATTTTTAAGTTTTATATGTTTATTGCCTTGCTAATTATCACAAAAAGGGGAGAGGAGGAGAGAGAGATGGGAAAAAAAAGGATTCTCGTGCATCTGCTATTAATATATAATGGATAGAGCAATGTTGTCCCAATTGTTCACCACCAAATGTTAGCATTCGCAACAGTGGCTTTCAAGCAATGTGTTGCTGAAGTGTGGTGAGTGCAACATTCAAAGCACAGATCTGCTTTCTGTTTCTTTTGACTTTACATGACTCTGTTCACTCGGAGATAATTGCCAACATGGACATCTAGGAGGCAGTGGAAAAGAATATATGGAAGAACAGTGGATCTGATTGTTCTGGGCTGTCTGGTTATGTATATATGGTAAGAAGGAGCGTTACTGGCTGTTAAACAGCATCTACAATGCTTAAATGTTTTTAAATTAGCAGTTCTGTATAATTGAACTCAGGCATTTTTAATGGGTAGGCCTCGCCTGTCACTGTTTGAAAAATGGAGAAGTTCAAGTGAAGTGAGAAAAGGTCAATATTAAAAGAGACTCCTGAGACTCCTCACCTGATGCAAGTAATTGAAATTACCTTTATCTTGAAGAAGATTCTAGGCCAATAATAGTGTGGTTGTTAATAGAGTCAATAAAGAGCAAAATGAGTTTCTTGTGAAACTTATGTAATGCTTTTCTTTTTTTCTTTTTACGAACTTGATAGAGCTTTCAGTGGTGAGACATCAACTGTGGTGAATAAAAGTACCTGTGGGGTCATGGTAGATGTCTGTAAAGTGCTTGACTTAATCCTTGATTCGTTGTGCCTGGCTCAGGACTGTCATGCTTTTACAAGGGCCTGTGGCCATCCAGCTGGATGTGCTATGGGGCAGGAGGCCTGGAAATTGCACAAAATCTTATCTGAACAAGAGCACGTCTTTGAGGAATTCATCTTGTCTTAAGGGAAAAAGACACTGATCTAAAATCAGCTAGTAAATAGATTAAAAATATCTATTTTAAATAACCTAGAAACAACTGCTATTATTGTAAGTTAGGTAGTAGTTAGTATGAATTATTAGTAGAAATAATATATAATAATGACATTTTTATTGCAATAATGGTAACCGAGGAGATTAAGAGAGCCTGATGGATCCGAGAACTTGCAGGGAATCAGCATCTTATTGTTTCCAAAAGGGTCTACTGAAGATGCCCTGCCATTGAGGGGATGGAAAGCAGTAACAAAGTCAACCTCTGAACCTCATGGGCTGCAGCTGGGTCAAAAGCTGGGTGCAGCCCAGTGCTATTCCTCTGTGTTCACCAAACACTTAATGACAGTTCAGTTGTTTTTTTTCTACTGCGTTTACATATCACTTCCCCTGTCTATGTTAGGCTGACAGCAAGCAGATATCCATGGTACTAACTCATTGTTTGGGTAGTTTCACAGGATCTGTGATTTACAAAGTTTTACCAAACTCCTGAAAATAGTATAAGCAGGAAATACCACGCTGAAGGTAGAAGCAGTGTATTTATTGGGGAATACAAATGAAAATGTAAATAAAAAGGCAAAGGAGAGAGGAATAGCCAAGAGCCCCTGCTCTGAGCTGCTGCAGGGGAGAAGGTGACTGAGGAGAGGGCAGACATCCCAGGCAAGGCAAGGGTTTAAATCAAGAAGTGTTCCTGGCAGCCTGGCTCTGGGATAACAGGGCCAAGCTGAGCCTCTCAGATGCCTGTGCCTAGACTGAATTGACTGGTGGACGCTAAAGTGCATGACACGTCCTAGTTCTCCACACCTTAGCTGGGGAGCTGAGCAAAGGGTCCTGCAGCTTCATGCAGACTTGGGTATCTGGTTTCTTTCCCATCGATGTGGGATTGGTGCTGGGGAAGAGGCTTCATCTGCACTGGTATCTTGCTCCAATGTGAAATGAGATGCTGTCCTCTGATGTTGCCCAAATAAGCCGAGACAGCGGCACTACTAGGAGAGGACTGATTGTGAATTTTACCTTAGGAAAATATTTTGTGATTTTTATTCTTGTGTAGCTATTTGCAGTTTTGCAAATGTTTGACTCTTATCTGGATAGTGCATGAGGGAACTCTTCTGCCTCCAGCTTTTTATCCATCACATTGCCTGTTAATGAACAAATCCAGAGTGGTCTGCTGATGAAGACTGAGTACTCCTTAGGGAAGGAGGAATTGGAATAAAATGTAGCCTGTAGCACCTGCCACTCAACACAAGCAATAGAGACTTTGAAAGCTGGGGTGTGTGCTCTCTATCACCCACACTAGGTGCCAAAATAGCAGAGGGGAGTTGCTCACTGCAGACATGAGTCTGCAGTCGTGGGCAAGGCCTTCCGTTTTGGGTTGCTTTATGACTTGGTGAATAACCTTGTACAGGCTTGTACAGGCAGGCCAGGCTTAGGTGAGTAACAAGGAGGTGGTGCGCCACAATAAGCAATGCCCGTCATGAGTTAGGTTTGGTGGTCAGAAAACATTAGGACAAGAAGTTCTGGTATGGCAGTTCAGTGAGTTGCTGCTTGCTCAACGTGAGCAGTGGGAAACTGTTCCTACCGTGTGTGGTCAGAAAAGGTCCCTTAGGGAGACGCATCCCTCCACTGTACGATGGCTTTGAGACCAGTGGGCAGGTTTTCCTTGCTGTCAGCTCACCGGGTGGCAACCCAACAGCAGCCCAGAAAGCCACCTCTCATCACGGAGTGTGCCAGGGCCCTGCATTTTCACCTCAAATCAGTTTCACCTGAAGTATACAGTGTAGGTACCTGTGCTAGTGGTGATAAAGTGCAGCCAGCATAAGATGTAGGCAGCTCGTTGGAGCCCCTCACCTCTCATCTCCCAAGGCCTGTCTGTCTCTCATAAGCAGTGTCTGACCTCTGTGGCTCCTTTGCAATGTGTACAAAGAGTCTGATCCAGGTCCTGGAGCGAACAAGCCTCCCCAGGGCTGTTTCTTCAGGGGTGCTGCACGGCTCTGGGAGCACACTGGATGTTTGCTCTGCCTTGGCTCTGCCCAGTCCACTTTTCAAGCCCTTCACTCCCCTGTGACATCAGTCTTGTTTCTCCATCAGCCTTAAACTGAAATGCGAAAAATTCATGTTGATAACTTAAAAAAGCACCATCTATGATAGGAGCTGCAGTAATAAAAGTGAAGTGCATGGCTGCTGCCAAGCTTCTTTCTCCCTCCTTGGTTCTGGCTCTAGTATTCAAGCAATAGATTTAAATATAAAACAGATCATTAACGGCTGGCTCAACATCTGCTAATATTATTTTCCTTGCATTGTCTGTGCGTCTTTGTTTATCTCAGTGTGCTACTTTGTTTTTCCCCTTTTATAATAAGGATCATTCCTTTATTTTAAAGCGCCGCATCAATTTTCAATTGCTTGGGCTCTTGGAGCCTCCCACGCTTTGCCCACATGCTTGCACCGCACGAAGAGGTGGAGAAACAAAGCAAATGCGAAGCGTGGGATGATTGTTGCTTCAAAAAACAGTAATTAAGAATCTGTTAGAAAAATAACAACTGAGTTTAATAAGAGCTTAACTTAGCTGCGTGAGCTGGACAGAGAGAGACTCCTGGGCTCTTTCATAGAAACCAAACAGCTCGACTCCTCGGGAGACTTTCAAGTGACATTGTTGAAGTGTATTCATGAAACTCTAGTAAGACCATTGTTCTTGTTTCTGTTGGAGAGTTGATTTGCTTTTTATTTACAGAAATTATAATGATCAACATTGTAGTAAAAATTCATATGCAAAAAGTGAAAATTTCAGTGTGAATTCCTCCTGTGCACCAAGATACCTGATTTATATTAACAGAATCCTGGGCAAGCTTCAGTTAAGCCTGAAAGCCTGTTATTATTATACATATCCCTCTACCTCCATACCACGCCGTTGACAATACCATATGCAAAATCACCAGCTGTTCAGATATTCATAAAGTACTTAAGCTAAGTGAATTATGGTTGGAATGTACTTTTTTTACCTTGAAATTAATCCATATTTCTTTGTCCTTACTCTCGCAATTTCATGTTTCTTAAGGTTCATCACATTTATCCTGATGAAAAAAGAAATAAAGAAATTAGATCTGTAAATACCTACTGAACGTAACTTTCTGTGAGGCAGATGGATCTATAATATGGCACGGTATAACTAGAACAGTGCTCAGGTCTGTTCAAGACGAGCTCACTCATTACTTGCAAGATGCAAGAATACCTTTAAGGCTTTTTTCCTTTTCTCATTTGCCTAAGCAGAATCCCCATTTTTCTTGCTGCCCCACAAGAGATCTCTCACCACATGAGAGGACTTCTAGTTGCCCATTACCAAAAAGAGCTGTCATCCCTAAAAGAACAGGAAATAATTTATTTGCAGAGAACGTTCCTCCAAAACTTTGGAGACAAAAGGTTTTTGTTCAGGAAATTCAGGTTCAGTACTTTACTGTTGATCCACCAGTGGGTTTAATATGACATGGCCATGTGCCAGAGGGCTTAGTCACTTCAGAAATCTTGGTTACAAATCTGTGCTGCAGTACAGATAGCCTAACTGTAGGACTACACACACCTGGCTAATCTGCTACTCCCTCCCCACATCTCAGGAGAGGGAGCATGCCCAAATAGATGGAAAATACAGGTAAAGTGCAGCTAGATAGCTTTGGCCTGGCTGGGGTTTGGGAAACCTTTGCTTGCCCTGATGTTTGCCCAGGGGTAGCTCAGCCGAAGGGCAGTGAGAACCAAGGCTCTCTTTCATACCACTCAAGTACTTGCATTTTAGCTCCCCGGTGATGCAAGGACAAGGATAGATTTATTTTTGCCAAGGAAGTTTGCTTTCCTTTTGTCTGTGGTAGTCAGTATAATCCTTTCCCTGCTTCTTCTATAAGAACTAATTGCTCTGTTAAGGGATATTTTCCTGATTAAAATATAGAGTTGAGTTCTTGCACATCTTGTTTTTCTGTGTTGGTAGAAATACCTGTAGGGAATGAAGTGTTTTCTTTTTTCTTTTTTTTTTTTCCTCCAAATCTTGCAGTGCTAATATGCTTGCTCTTCCCTCTGGAGATAAATACCAGCAGATGACTGTAAAGTATAGCTAAACTCCATGGCTTGTACCCTCTGTTTCTTCAAGATCTCCTTCTCCCTTGCCTCTTTTTATCTTTCATGCTTGCTGAGATTTCACTGGGACTGGCAGCAATTACTGTACATCTGCCCTAGAAGGCGTCTCTTATTGGTATAATATAGGCAAGAACTATTTAGTGTCACTCAGAGAGATCTGAGCAGGGTTTCTCTATGGTAACACATTGTTAGTTGCATTGTTTTTAAGGGCCTTAAATTTGCAATACATGTGAGAGGTGACGGCAACACATTAATGGTATTGCTATAAGAAAGAAGTGAAACTGCTTTGCCTCTGCAAAAATATTTCCTTTCTGCTATCTCTGTTCTGCTCAAGTTTTATTTGGGAATGTGAAATTTTTGAGAGGTTTGATCAATAAAATGTTGCCTCAAGCCTTATGACAGCTGGTAGCCAGTTCGTATTAGAGAAGTGCAAGTTGTATCACCCAGTGTCTCAGGAGGACTAGGCTTGAGGAGAGAAGGACCACTTGCAAAATTCATCCCTGGAGTGTCAGAATTTGGAACCATCTCTGTTGTTCACCCACCCTTTGGCTTAAGGATGTTTTGCAAGACTCTCTGTGGTGGTAACTTGCATATTACTTCACTACAGCAAAATGCTAACATGCATCTAATGATCTGTACTTGCAGTAGTTCAGTAATGATAACTCCGTAGTCTTTAAATTTCCTTTGGGTATGTCGCATGAAACACTTTTAAAGCTCAGGCACGTCATTCTCAGTATGAAGCAATAATTTGAAATACTGCAGATCCACATGCTGATTTCCTGCTGAATTTGTTGTAAATCACATGCATTTGTACTGTCTAAGTCTGGGCAAACAGCTCTCACCCCAGGAAACAAGCTATGTGCAAAACTACATAAAAAACCCACACACCAAGCTTATTTTGCTGGACAGGGGTCTGCTCCTAAGCACAGGTGGGGAGATCAGATTGTCAGTTTCCTTACCAAAGGTTAGAAAAAGCCGTGCTGCATCACAGTGGAAAGCGGGATGCAGTCTTTCCGCTGTACTGTATGAGTTGCATTCACATCAAAAGTCTTTTTGGGGGGGTCAGGGATACTGATTTTCTGCAATAAAATTATAAGATAGATATCCTACATTTAGCAAATGCACAGAAATGGAAGATGAGAGTCAACCCTCCATAAAGGGAGTGGTGGAGAAAGATCACTGGGGGTCAGGTAGACCTCAAGCTGTTGGAGTCCATTCCCGACATGAGCAGACCGCAAGAAATAGCATTAGAAGCTGACGTTAGCCACATTCTTCCATCTGTTCCAAGGCTGGCAGCTGCCTCCGTGCATGACAAAACCAAGGACAAGACACCATTTTGCTTCTGTACTTCTTCAGTGCTGCTCTCATGTTTTAAATAAACTTTTGACTTTTATCCAAATGCAGTAACTGGAAGGAAAAGGAAAACTTCAACTGCCTTGCAAACACATGGAAATAGGTGATAAACAGACACGGTCTGCCTGATATTACATGGTAACTGAGCTTGTATAAATCATAATTTTTCAACCTTTTGTTAAACTAATAGGATTGGGTTTTGGAATACAAATTTTTTTTAGAAGGCTAGTAATAATGTTCTTCCGTTTAGCTATGGTGGAGATCAGATCATCCACATGAAATTTGTTCTGGCTCATCACAGCTCAACTTCTCATGTGTCAGCTGTTGATAATTTTTCAACAACCAACCTGAAATGCTACCTGAACTTCTGAAAAATCATCTGCCTTAAAAATGTGTGACGGGCTTCAGCATGCAAATAATTGAGAGCTCCTAGAAGAAGTGTTTCAAAGGCCTTAATTCTTTCCACTGCTTTGAACTGAGGTTGTATGTCACAGACTTACATGGGTCTTCCTAAATGAGCTCCTGTGACGCAGGTGCCTGTCTGTCAAGCTCTTCTGGCTTTTGATTAAAGCATCTTTCTCCTTAGTAGCAAAGGATTTTAGAGAAAGCTGCTACAGTGTGAAAAGAAACTTCATTACTTTTGCCCCCAGCCAGTTAGATGGAGAAGTTTAAAACGCCATGGAGATTTCCTGAAAATCTGAGCCCAGTATGTGTACAAGATACTTCTTTTGCAGGGAGGCACTAACTTACTCTGAGCTATGAGTATTCTCACATACATTTTCTTTCTCATCTAGGCTGTATATCTGGGTTTTGGCACCACACTAACACAGCCACATGGTTCGTAGCAGGCTTGGAGTGTGGTCAGATCGAGATTGAGTCTGTCTGCAAAATGCTGTGTAGACATACCCTTTGATGTGTTCCTGAGCCAGATGCAGCACTTTCTAGCATAAGGAATGTGGAATAACAACTTTTATGACATCTGGCGATGCAAATGTTACCCCAGCTTGAACATTGGTTCCTGTCCAAAATGATAATCTTCCTTTTTGTGGGATGAACATATTTAGGGTCGCTATCTCAAATTCCCAAGGGTTTTCCTCACAGCCTGCATTTGTCTATGCAAACTAGATAGTACCTTGCATGCATGTGCATACAAATATTTGAGTTTTGCAGGTGGAAATGAGCTGCTTTTAATAGCTGTAAATAATGAGAAAAAAGAATCACGGAGAAGCTGATATTCTCATGTTAAAGGTCTTATAAATGAAGCAAAGAAAAGAAGTGGCAGCATATGTAACAGGGCTGTTTATTGTCCTCCAAGTTAAGGAATGTTTTCTTGACTGAGCAACGTCTCTGCCAAGTGATTCATGAAGAGCTTTGTTGTGGCATCAGTTGAAGTCAAGGCAAATCTGTATTGTTACAGGCATTTTGATCTGTCATGGACTGTTTCTGCAGAGTGGCTGGACTTTGCTCTACAGTGAAGTGCATATGTCAACGCTTGCGAGTTCATGCAGGCCTAGGGAAGTGGCAAGATAATAGCAGAGCTGTGAAAAACTTTGGGGAGGGCTGAGCGGGAGGATCTGTACGTGATGTCAACAGGGCTTGTGGGCACCCGGCAGCTCCACAAAACCAGATCACTATACATTGACTTTGCTACTGAACTGCAGGCATGGAAACAGAAAAATTTGTGTGGGGGGAAACTGGGCTTGCTTGCCATCCTTGAATGTGTTGCAAGGGACATCTAAATGCACGCGTGCCACAGGGTGAGACTGGCCAGGGGGCACAGCTGAAGCTAGTGAAGGTTGCTACCATCCCTGATGAAACCTTCCAGTTCTCTGACATTTACTTTCCTCAGGATGGGGGGCAGGGCAATGAAGGGACGCAACGGGGACGATGGAACAATGATGTGAGTCAGAAGGTGTTACTCTTGCCATCCTGGATATGTCCGGGAAGCCCTGATCATGCTGATATAGCAATGCCATTTTAGATACAACCGGGATAGGTACTGAGGAAAATCCTGGGAATAGTCTAGACGTAATATCCTGTGCTAGAAGTGCTGTGTCATGTGAGCATTGCCACATCTCATCTTGCTGATTAAGTGCGCCAGCACAAAGGGGCTCTGCTGCCCCTCCCAAGCTCAACAGCTGCTACTTGGAAGAGGCTTTTTTTTCCCCCCATAATTGGTATTAGATGATGATGATGCCACAGGCTTTGAAATATTGGAAGCCAGCACTGATCACGCTTACAGATAGCTGAACAATGCAGTGCAATGTAAACTAGGCAAACAAATCCATCTGGGTTGCCAGAGAAGGCAGAGAAAAGCTCTAATCTTCTAGAAGCAGCTGTTGGCCAAGCTGACATTGAAAGGCATTATTTTTAAAATGAAAGCTTCTGTGCGGATGATGAAAGCTGCTGCATTTCTTGCTTTGGACTGGAAGCCCTTGTCAGTGGCCTAGGCAGAGATCAAAATCACTGAATCCTGCCGAACAGCAGCGATAACCAGGACCCTCTTCAGTGGGTAACGGATTCCCGACCATGCTGGGACACAGTGGGATTTGCCAGGAATAGCGGCTTATTGACAGTCGCAGTGTTTCCACGGAGGTGAATAGCCCCTGGCAGCTTTTTAACTCACAAGTGCTTGGTGACCCTCCTTCCCCTGACACTTCTTCCAGCACAGAAAAGGGCCCTGGAGGTCAGTGTACCTGAGCGGGTCGGGGCAGCAGCCTGCTTGCTTTGGATCCTGCCAGGATTGCTGAGGGGTAGGATCGGGGGAGAGCGGAGGTCCGGCAGGAGCCTGGCACTGCACTGGAGACGACTGGAGGCTCAGGACATGGATCTGGCCTCTATGAGCTTTGCAAGGCTCAGGTGTCCCTGATTCCTTCTAGAAAATGGGAAAATATTTAACCAGAGACCCCTATGCTGAATGCTCATCCAGGCCACGTCAGGACATCTATGTGAGCAAAGCCGTCCTTGCACAGCTATTGCCTGCTGTTTATCAAGGACTGTGGCTGGTGGAGTCTGAACGTGCACCTCCGGCAAACCCAGCCTCATCAGTGGGAGCAGTCAGTTGATTCCAGGACAAGTGAGTCAAACCCAGGGCTTTTGCCAATGTAGCAAAGTTATAGGAAAAAGCTCACACCCTTAACTTACATTATCATGCTGGCAAGCATTTTTAAAGGCCTAATCTTAGTGTCCGGAAAGTTCACCAAGAAAAAAAAGAGAGAGAATGATTTCATTTATGAGGATAGCATTGTTAATATGAATAAGCCGGCACATTTCCATCCAGGGTGAGACGGCACAGTTTGAATGTGGAAGAGCAAAGGAGAAGAGATTTCCTATTCAGACGGCACTTAGGAGGTTGGTGGTAGGTTACCAAAGGGCAGCAGCAGCAGCAGGTAAAACGTCTGTAATTTGTATTAGTTTTAACAGTCTGCGATGCCTAAGGGATGCTACAAAGCTTCGTATTTTCCTTTGTATGCAGTGTGACTGCCAGAAAAATAAAAGCCACCCCTACCAGGATAAGTAACGCTATTATTCGTTCTGCAGATAGGAACACTGCACTACAGAGGGCTTGCTCGAAGCCTTGCAATTTGCTTGGTGTCGCTGCAGGTTGGTAGCAGAACCAGGGCCGGCACCTCGACCTGCTGTGCAGGGAGCAAATGGGACTCTGGACAAGGATCTGCTGTGAGCAGCTAGCAGCCACCAAGGCACATTGCAACCGATGAAACAGTAAACTTGACTCAGGGCTTGTAGCTTGAGAGAACAGAACAAGAAGAATAATATCTAGTGTTGATGTTAAGCCCCCCACTCCAAAAGCAAGTTGCCCTTTGGGCACTAGGGCGAGCGGTTTGCCTGGTGGAACCAGCATGAGCGTGGAGGAGCAAACAAAATGTTGCATTATCCTCATCGCCAGGAGGTTGAGAGAAGCTGACAGGGAGACCTGTTTAGCTGCAAAGCCATGTAGACCAGATTGTCCAAATGCATTTTGTTTTCCTCTTGCACTGCATTTCTAAAAGTGACACGAAAACTAATCAAACCTACTAAGAACAACCATGGTAATTTAGTACTTGGGGGGAGAGAGAGAAAGAAACTAGATCTGAGGATTGTGTACATTGCTCTAACTTTTTCAAACCATCCCTGAAACACAGGCATTTCTTCTGAAGAGCTATCAGCCTATACTGAAGGGTTTTCTTTATCACTTTTTCTTTTCTTATTTTTCACTTTCTGAACAACACGTACTGCTTGTCTTATCATGCTCTTACAAAGTTGTTGCCAGGCAGCTTTAATGAGAGAAGTTAAAAGGCGCAGTAGGTAAGACTCTGTGAGATGAAAAGGAAGCACCCCAGGATCAGTCATAGGTTACTGCTCTACAAGAAGAGTCTCCTTGATTTGCACTTGTTTGCAGTGAATGCCATCACACTCTTGTCGATCAAATGTGAGCTGAGAAGTTTTTAAACCTGCATGCCTCCACAGACATGCGTGGGTCTAGTCTGTCAGTCTGACTATGCAGCCAATGCCCTGCACTTGCCAATGCACCTGACCGCAGGACCAAGGCATTATAGTAACCAAATTTTCCAAAGAATTGTTCTTTCCTACTTGCTTTCCTTGTAAGCTTTTCCTAGCTTTTTTTTTTTCCTTTTTTCTTTTCTTTTCTTTTTTTTTTTTAGAAAGAAAACATAATTTGGGGATTTTAAAAGAACTTTTGAAAAATGAATTCTGTATTCTCCTTCGGGCATATCAGCGTAAATGGTGAAAAACAGGTGGAAAAGAACACCAGATAAACGAGAAGCAAAAACTATACTACAGTTCTCTTGAATGACTCTGTGTCCAAAATTCAGTTTTGTGCAATTACATCTTGATGTCCTAAATTTTCCCAGAAATCAGCATTTATCTTAATAGTTCTTGCCCAATGCTGCTATAAGGTCATGTTATATGTGGTTAAACAGCTGCTGTACTCTGGCCAGAGGTGGATGCATTTCCATGACGGGCTGAAAAGAACTGGTGTTGTACGGCGTTTGTACAGCTCTTTGGGGATCTTCCTGGATGAAAGGCACTATTATACGGGTAAGATCATTATCATTATCATGAAAAACCTTCTCAAGGAAGCAATTCCACCTTCTGCTTCTGACACCTCATTTCTCTGTTGTCTCAGGAGCCTCTTTTGTATCTCCTAGGAGTGTCAGTTCACATCTTAATCTCTTTGTATGTAATCTCATTACAGATAATCCCATTTGCTGGAGATGTCAGTACTTCTCCACTATGTGAGGAAGGATTTCCATTCAGCTCATTTTGTAACTGATCCCAGATACATTCACTGTACAAAATTGACTGGCTGTAGCTGGAATCTCCCTCAGGTTAGGGTTGCTGTGGGCAGAGAAATTCAAAGGGAAAGAGAGAAAGAGACTCCTTTCTGCCAATAAAACCCAGTGATTTTTTTTTCCATCTCATTGTTTACATGAGAGGGGAATTTTCCCTTTAACAAGAAAGATCAAAGTTTATAAAGAGATAATAATGAAAGAAAAAAAGAAAAGAAGTTTGGAAATTACTTTCAGAACCATCCATCTTTGATCGAGTCTGCCTGGTAGAGCCAGATGCACTGTGAGCCTTCCTCACTTTGATTTCTTGCCTTTTAGTAACTCTTGTCAATTAGGGAGGATATAGTCTACTGTCAATTCATTAAGTGCAGCACAATTGTCAGTCAGTGACAGGCTCAGGGGAGGCCAAGACTAAGCAAACATGGAGGATAAATTATACAAGAAGAGCACAGTGTGGAGAAAAATGGGACCCTCTTTATATAACGTGCTTATCCTTAAAATCTTGAGTAAGCCACTAGCCTTGATAAAAGTCCAAAACCTCCTATTCGTAAAGGGAAGAGTAGGGAAAAAAAAGCAGTCACTCTCCTTTGACGGTTTGAAAAAAGAAAAGATGTTTGTACCACTCACTGACTGGCTAATGAATAATCAGATTTCACAGCTTGAGTGCTGGGGTGGTAATTTGGTTGCACGCCATGCTCCAAATCCATGGAATAGTGCTTCATTAATGTGAAGACCTGTATAATCAAACAATTAGCAGTCTCTCTGCTGCTAAAGCAGCTTTTCATCAGCATATATACTTCGTTGTAAGATGAGTCTCAAATTACTGGATCTGACAGCAACTAGTCTTTTGCTAAATCACAGCAGTAGTAAAGTAGGGTGGACAGAACATCCATTTTTTAACCCATTTCTACATCTGAAAGAGGTTCATTCTGTCCGTGCACGTCATATATAACTACTAGTGCGAAGGAAAGGACATTGTAGGTGAACTGAAATTTCATTTAAATGAGTAAATCACAGATTAGGTTTTTTAACAGAATGTATAAGTGCTGTAAATTACCAGTGAAAAATTGCTGCTTCTCTCTTCACTTATCTTCCAGGAAGTAAGTAGAGATTTCTATCCATATTCCTGTAGCTGACTGTCAGTCTCTTTCTTACTTAGTACAGAGCTTATTCATACAAGCAGAAGGGATTGCCACAAGTTTTTACCACAGATTCTGCTGAGACCTGGGGGCAGCTGCTCTTTGTCTCCCCTCTGTTCTCTGGTTCATTTGGGAGCCTCACAGCCTGGGGGAGAAGCAGCAGTGCAGAAGAGTCCAAACTGCGACACTGGTCTTCACATGTGGTTATAGATGTCCACTTCCATTGGGCTCAGGAGGCCCTGGAGCCTCAAGACCCCACATTCGTTATGCCACATCTGACCCTGATGGCTCAGGATGTGTTTGGCACTGTGGGAATATACCCATTCCCATTCTCTAATTATGGGTACTTTACCTCCTGTTAGCAAGTAAGGTTTAGCCTTTTATATTTATCTACGTTACGTAGCTTTTTTGGGGTTTCCTTACAATATTGCTTTTACTGTGCTGGAAATCATGTGAACATCAGAGTTTTTGTTGCTTTGTGTGCCAGCTGCTAAAAATGATGGGAACATCCAGCAGGCGCTTGTGCTGTTGGTACAGATACTGCACCAGAACCATAGCGCATGTGACACAGTGCAGTGAAGTTCTTTTACCTCAGCTTAGGCACAAACCCCTTACATTTACAATCTAATTTAGCAATAGCTGATCTAAGGTGGAACAGTCCTGGACTATTTTCTTGGCTGCTACCTTTTATCGGGTTTTCTGTTTTTCCCTGTTCATGAAAACATAGGTCCTTCTACAAATTATGGGCACTGCGTGTGATGTGGGATGCAGCTGCCTGAAGTGCAGCTAAGGAGAGCTGAAAGGCTCAGCAGCTGAATGTAAGCCCTGCCCGAATGAGAGTTTTCTAAACATCAGAGGTGGAAGTGAAGTTTAGGTGCACCATAGGGTTTTTCTCTGAGAGCAACCCTAAGAACTGACCATTACAGAGATGAAGTAACGGGTCCTGCTTTCAGTAGCCATATCAGTCCTGTGTCAACTCGAGAGGGTGGTACTGATGGAAAAGGCCAAACTATTCCTCAAACCTACCCAAGAATTTTCAGCAAGAATTGNGGAGAGCTGGAAGGCTCAGCAGCTGAATGTAAGCAGTAGTCTGCCCTGCCCGAATGAGAGTTTTCTAAACATCAGAGGTGGAAGTGAGGTTTAGGTGCACCATAGGGGTTTTCTCTGAGAGCAACCCTAAGAACTGACCATTACAGAGATGAAGTAACGGGTCCTGCTTTCAGTAGCCATATCAGTCCTGTGTCAACTCGAGAGGGTGGTACTGATGGAAAAGGCCAAACTATTCCTCAAACCTACCCAAGAATTTTCAGCAAGAATTGTGAGGTACAAACACACAATCTCTCGTAATACAGATGGCATCCGCCAGCACTTTAAAGTAGATAGTGATCTCCTTTTGACTTCAAGAAGATTGTGGAATGACTGCACTGGAAATGTGCAGCATTTCAGTGGCTATTTGTTGATCTGGGACCTCACCTTCCTGTCAGGCACACAAACACAAGGTGGGACTTTGCCCAGGATGCAGCCCCTGCTCTCCTTGTCTGTATGTGCTTTCGCAGTCACAGGACAGGCACCCTTGGGCCAAAACAGACACAATATCTATAGAACTGAAAACTTAATCACAACAATTAGGAAGTGTATTTTTTTACTTGCATTGTGAATCTTTGTGTTCTCTCTCCTTTTCTGTGCCCACCAAACATTGCTCCTGCACGGGCTATGTCTCTGCCTTTACAGGCAGACAAGACCTAACCAGATAAGAGATCTATAAGGAACTTCACAAGTAAATATATACTTTTGAGGTCCCAGGTTTGGCTCATTTGAGAGATCTAAAATGAGGATGCAAAAATAAATCTCTTCTAAATGCTGATGATTTTTAGTCTCCGTAAGTGTTGTGTAGCTCATAAGGTCGATGCAGTGCTCTCCTCATTGTCATAGATACAGGGAACAGAGTCCATTACTAGACATTAAGTATGGTCATTAATTTTTTTAGGCATTTGTTTTCCTTGCAACAATTTGGATGTGCATGCTAAAATTTAGGAACCCATTCATAAAATTCACATTGCTTTGCTAAATGGTGTTGTGGTACATTTTCTCCAGAAACAGTTCTTTGTCCAGTCCTTACTTGAAACACGATAGGGACATTTTCCTATTAGATTTCTTTACCAATATCCACTATAATTGTTTCCTTTCTGCTTCACATCCACCTGCGACTGAGCCCTGTTGAAGTGGGCTCTCCAGGGGCACACAGACAAAGGCGAGGTGGTGGCTTGCCGCTGCCTGTGGATATCTCACGGTACCGAGCCCATCTCCCTACCTTGGGTTCAGAACTATGATCCTTTAGGGCCCAGGCCTGCCTGGCTGCTGAAGTGCCATAGTTCCTCTGCTCAAGCGCCCTAGGCAGGGTAAATCCGTGGTGCCTGAGCTTCCCGGGCTTTCCCGCAGCAAGGCGTGGAAAGAAAGCAGAACTGTGACTGCCAGGGGATGTCTGTAATGCAGCGAGCTGTGGTAGGGGGACTGTTTCATCCTCAGGAGGACACAGTGTGAAAAGGCCCTGAAAATTAATAAGCAGGAGTAAGCCTTAACAAATGTCCTAGGGGAATTGGGCACAGAGTCTTAGTGTAAGAATTATGTGCCTAAGGCTCTCTAGTGCTCTTAAAATCTCACCCTTAAGCCACTTACTTGATCTCAAATTCCACCTCCTTTTGCCCCCAGAAAAAAGAAAAACAGATAGAAATTCAGTAAGAGCAACAAGGAACTGCCTGTACTTTCTCTCCTGCTTTTGGAAGTAGCAGGTACCCTAATGCAACAGGGACATATTTGGTAATTGGCCAAGGCATGTCTATATAGTATATGTAGTATATATAATGGTATAACGCCAAGGTGTACCAGGATTGTAAAAAGAAAACAAAACTGGTGGACTGCACACACAGTGCTTATCTTTTTGTTTTAAATTGCAGTTCCTCGAGACATTCATATACCCTGCAAATGTGTGGCTGTGTGTGCACGCAAATAACGAAGGTGTGAATTTATAATAAACTCCCACCCCCATGCACACCCACCCCTGCCATTTTTAACTGCGCAGCTTCAGTATAATGGGGTCTCTTCTGACAGCGAATTCCCTTGCTATCCAGATCTTCTGCTAGCATCAGAATCCTCCCTCTGCCATATCCCAGGTCCCAATCCTGCAGACTGCTGTGAGCATTCAAGTAAAAATGTCTGAGTCAGTAGAACTGTTTGAATAAGGAAAAAAAACCCTTCAATACCAGTAAGAGGCAAGCAACACTAAACAAAAACCTAAATAAGTGTTGCAGAATTAGGACAAAAAGAGATGGAAATATAACTACAGTGTTACAGAGGATGCCCTTATATGAAATTTGGACTGTAAGTAAATAAGTAGCAGTATATATTTAAAAAAACAATTACAATCTATTGCAGATTCATCACAACAAATACAGCAGCTCAAAATAAGTGTGGTCCAATACTCATATTAAATGAGTTTCATTTGCTGATTTGTAAATAACAATAATATTATTTTCAAGACTACTTATTAAAATTCTGCAAATTCAAATGGAAAAAAGCCTTCCATAAAGATATTAATTTTACCCTGTTCTTTGAAAAACAGTTCAGTTTTCTTTTTCTGTTGCATAAAACTTGTATTTTAACAAATCACTGCCACAAGCTAACCCAGATCTGAATCCAGAAAATGCTCTCAACATTATCCTTCTCTGTTCACATATATTTGAAGTAAATTACATCAAATTGTATTTGAAATACCAAACTGGCATTAATGGAAGCTTTTTTTGCTCCAGGCACCATTTTAAAATAGATGAGCATAAAAATGCAGTCTGCATCATTAAGTTTATATGAAACTAGTGAGAATAAAAATCACCATGTAAGTTCTAATAAGATGTGTTTTTCATTCCAGTTTAATAACCCAAGACTATATTCATCTTCCAGTATAATAAATACACTGAAAGGAATTCATTCTTTTGTGGTTTTTAACATGTTGAGGGTTTCAGAAGATGGAGTTTTCTGGGAAGCTGGGTGAAGAAAATTCTTTAATATGGCAGTGTGGAGTATTATTATCATAAATAATTAATGTGCACAGCAGAAGAAAGCCTGGCTTCATTAATAATTCTTATTTTTAGTTGGCATAAGCTAGAGGTGCTGTATCTTCTTTCATCCGATCTATGTCAATTTCCCTGATTTTAATTTACTAGACGTTAAAATTTTAAAGGTATGTTTCGTTCTGCGGTGGATTTTTGTTTGTGACTTTGCATTAATATCCTACTGCTAATTCTCACCCGTTAAGATATTTTTAGTAACAAGTGAAAAAGGAAGGAGAGAAAAAAAATAGTAGCAGCCAGGCAAGGTGGAGTGGGCATCAGTGTCAGCTCCTTTCATCTTGCATTTCCCTTTGGGACCAGTTAAGATGTTTCTTTGATTAGGACCTCAGGAAATATTAAAAAGCTCTTCTGTGAATTTAAGCTCATCAAACTTGTCTCTGTTTATTTTTTTGAATACAGAGATAATTCACCTCCCACATTTTGAGAACACAGGTTCCCTCCGACCCAGCCGCGCTCCTCTGATCAGCTAAGTCGCTTGTCAACATCGCTGAGTCTCCTCCAACAAATGTTAGTGCTTCATTAATGCAGCGTCTGAGTAGGAGCAGCCCCTAAACGTTCCTTATTAGCACAGCCGAGGAAATGAAGACGGCGCCGTGGCGGGCACCCAGGCTGCGCGCCGCGAGACGGGCGCAGGTAGCGCTGGGCTGAGACAAAGGAGGGTTGCGTGACACCTGGAGGCAGAGCACGCGGCAGCCGGTGGAAACCATTTTGCCTTATTTTGCCCTGGCAAATTGTGTCTGGGAAAGGAGATTTAAACTTTGCAAACAGCAAAGTCTTTTTTTTTTTCTCTTAGGCTCTTAGGTATTTTTAAGGAAGATTTACTTTTTTTTTTTTCAAATGGTGCTGAGCAAGTCTTTAGGTATTTTTAAGGAAGATTTACTCTTTTTTTTTTTTTTTTTTCAAATGGTGCTGAGCTGGTGAGGAAAAAATAAGCAAACCCTTCTTCCTGATTTTTACCCTCATGCCTCCTTTTTGACTTTTTGCTTCCTTACAGACCAAAAGAAGCAAATATCAGAAGTGGAGANGCTGGTGAGAAAAAATAAGCACACCCTCCCCTTCTTCCTGATTTTTACACTCATGCCTCCTTTTTGACTTTTTGCTTCCTTCTATTTTCTACAGACCAAAAGAAGCAAATATGAGAAGTGGAGAACAGAAAGACAAAAGCCGTAACAAAGAAAGTGAGAAAGGAATATCCTCATGAAAATAATAATTTTAAGAGGGGAGGAGGAAGCAGACGGAAAGCAAAATGCATAAGGTTACTTGTTTAGGAGAAAAATCATTTTAACCTCTTTTATTATTGCATCAAAATTTTCAACTACCACACACGCAGGAGCATGCCAAAAATTGGTGATGCTGCGGAACCTGCATGCACAAATGCATGCCTTGGATGCTCAGGAGAGGGTATCAAAATGCACATAGTAGCAGCCTGAAGGCCTCAGCCCTTTGTGTATGGGACACGACCTCCCGCAGGAGTGTGGCACGGAGGTTTGCGGCAAGTGGCACGGTTGGTCCCTGGGTATTTTTGATGTGCTAAGTGGGCATACTCATACAAGAGCAGCTCAATCCCCCTGCGTAGGCAGCTCTACTCCTGAGTAGAAGAGGACTCCCCTGCAACGTAACCCCAAATGTCAGCCTACCCTTAGGGAGGCTGCTCCCGTAGGGAGTTTGCTCCCTTTCCCATGCCCACTCCGGAGCCCAGTCCTCAGTGGGAACAGCAATGGCCTCCGGAAAAGTCCTTCTGGCCCCTGGGCACCATGCAGAGATAGATGCCCTTTTCACTCCTCAGTTTTCTAAAACAATAAGCTAGGAGCACATCTTAAACGTGCCCTTAACGTTTTAGCATCATTAATACTTGAATGGAGTAAGGTCAGAGAGCATGTATCCACAGGGGCACTGCTCCTGCTGGACTGCAGATCTGTCTGCAAGGCGCAAGTATTTTTGTGCATTTTGTTGTTGCTGTTGTTTGCTCCTGCTTCCCTCCTTCTCAGGTAGAGGGTAAAATTGTATCATTTCATAATAGCACCTCATATTTGTGTTCTTTCTTCACGATTCCATGATACTTTAGAAAGCTGATGGGCTGATGGGTGATTTTCCTGCACCGTTGTTTTCATGGGAAACACTGTAAGAGGCAAACATTTGTGTATTTTATCTCAGTATTTGCTGCTATTAAAAGGGAAAAAAGTGACAAAAGTTTGTGTTCCAACAACATATTCACTAATCAGCAAATGCAGACCAATTATACAATAGGTGAAAGACATGGGCTTGCATGCTAAAATCTGCACCAAAAGAGGCATTTTTTTCTGACTTCTTTATTTCCTATTAATCCTCTGTGACAATGGGTTTATTTTGCAGGAAAATATGCAAATACCTTAATCTGGTAGAACAGTATGACAGTCTGAATCCCTGTCTCTTAACTATACGTTGACAAACACTTGTTTAAGAGAAACAGAGCTAGCAAGATGATAAATTTCTGAGAGCAAAGCCAAAATCTCTACAGAAAGGCTGTCTCGCCCTCTGAAATAAACAAATAGATGGACACCGAGACCCGATCTCTCAGAAAAATAAATTGCTGTCTTCCGTAAAACATAATTGATTAGCAAATGAGTAGGTGAAGGAATTGGGGATCTTTTGCACCCACACCATGAAAAAAAAACCCTTTCTTAAAAGGTCTGTTGTCTCTTTGCTTTATTTTATACATTAATTATACAGTGTCAGCTGTTGGAACAATACTTCCAAAATATTCCTGTAAGTGTCGAAACTATATCTGCAGAGACTTTTTTTGATTCTTTGTAATATCCTAATTTGAAGAGTGATTTAGGGACTGATTGGCAGTTGGCAAAAAATGAATGATAATGAACTCATTTCGATAGAGATGGACCAGATACCATGCCGGCTGTCGAAACTTTTCAAAGCTGGTTTCTCTCCAGTAAATGTGATCCTGCAGGCTCTGTCCATCTGCCTACAAGAAGAGAGACACTCGCATGCTGTAAAAAATGCTACAGAGAAAATACCGCCGAGAATTATCGATTTTGCGATTGCTGGTTGCTCTGACAAGGAAACTGGATGATGATGAACACAAAGCCGCATGGCAGCGCCAGGCACCGACACTTTTCCCTTTCCCTTTCTGGATAAGCAGGTAGCTTGGGTGAGAAGGAGCCCATGCAGTTAGTTAGGAAGCAGAGCTGAGCACTGAGCGCTCCCGGCTGCAGGAGCTGCTAGGGCATCAGGGCGCCTGGGCTCTGGCATCACCCAAATTTTCACTCACGCCAAAATGCTCCGTTTTCCACCCAGTCCTTCCTCATCCCAGCCTGCATGCTGGGGACACCCGGACACTGGTGCATTCCCACCTTCAGGGAGGGTGGGCGCTCCTTGCTGCTCGTGCTCCTCACCGTGAGGGCTGCGCTCGCTCCCCACACTCCTAGATCTTGTTTCCTCGCCTCATTTTCCCTGGCACCCTGTCTCAGCTCGCAGGGCTTCCCCTGTAGATTGCGCTCCTCTCCAAAGCCTGCCACCTTTCTCTTGCTCTTCCGAGAGCAGGTTTCCATGCGCTCCCCTGGGCACCCGATGTTCTTCCAGGAGGACCTGCGCCCTCCCTTCCCCTCGTGCGCTCCCCAGCCGCTTCCCGTGCCTCCTGTTTCGAGAGCTGCTTTCAAACAACATGCCCGGGGGCCTACCTCTGTGCAAACCTTGCTGCTAAATTTTTAATTGATGATGGAGAAACAAAGGAAATGAAGCAGCACTGTTTTCCACAAATACCGTGCGTCCGAACCCCATACCTTGCACTGCCCTATAGACATGAGCAGAGTAGCAAATGCTGTCATCACCACTTAGCATGCTGTGAGGGTTTCGCTGTGGCGCGTGGTCATGCAACTCTCATTAATATTAAGTGTGTTAGCGTTGCACATTTGAAAAACAGAACAGGGAGGAAATGCTTCTTCATATGGTGCTGAACTCACTGCTACTTCAGGCATTAGTTAACAACCTCGGTTCATTTCTGCCCCTTTTACACTGACAGAATGATGAAAGTAAGATACAAATATTAATTTTTAAAAAAGGCTAGTTGCAATGTTTGTACAATATTGGCAGTGGAGCAGAATGAACCTGGGAATAACTAACTCTTCAGCTTCGCAGTTTCACTGCACAGACACAGAGATCAGCTTAGATCTGCGCATCGCAGCAAAAGGTTAAGTGCATTTTTGTATATGTAAGGCAGGATGCTAGCAGAAGATTAAACCTACCTTCATCTGAAGTGTTTGGCATCTGCCTCTGCAAGAGGCAGGATTCGATGTGCACGGGACTGACCAAGGATTGACTAATCAAACTCACATGATTATGCACATGCAAGAAGTAAAGGGAGGATATTTCAGTAAGTGGATTAATGGCCTAGGCCTCAGCATACTTGGCGTACAGTTCTGCTCCAGCCACCTCGTGGTGACGTTTCTTGAACAGGAGATGCTAACAGGGTTGAATTTGTAGTACTGAGGGCAGAGTTCACTTCTTTGCTTCTAGCTAATTCTCAAGACTATAAAAGCAAGACTCTCCCTCTTCCATCTCTATATTTTGTTCCAAATGCTTTATTACTTGTGAAATTCTCTGATTTATGCCAAGAGCAGAGAGAAATGAATTTAAGTCAACCAACAGCATTTAAAGTGAAGTTGTGATACTAAGACCATCCCATTATAACAACAACAAAAAAGTCAGGGTATGGTATTATGATCTTGATATGATGATCAAGAACTTAACAAAGATGTGGGCCTTTTTTCTTCCATGAGTATTTAAAAAGCCATAAGAAAAACATATGGCTAGATCCAAAGAATTAGCACAGTTACTACTATTGTCTTAATTCCTGTATTACTGCAGCTCACCTATACACAGAAAAAAAAAGTGCTCATAGACTTTATTCCAATGTGTCTTTGAGGTGCAATACCTGCTCAAAAGTTTTTCAGTGTGTTTAATGCAAGAAAAAAATCATAGCAATGCCCCACAAAATGTATATGTTTCTTATCATAGGAATGTGTCAGCCATGGGGCTCTTCAGCAGGCAAGCAGGCGTGACATGTCACTGTTTTGAAACTGTGTGGAAAAAATAATGTGCTTCATGGAGTAAACAAGTGGTGTCACTAAAAAATACCATCACAAAAGAGATTTCTCGGGTGTAGCTTCCCACCGCGTTTGGCTCCCATGGGCTGGTTCCCTCCTCCTGTCCTGTGTTATCTCCTCCCATTTCTTCAGTGGGCAATCTAGCGTGGAAATTAGCCTGGGTGTTTGCCTGGCTGCGGGTGGGAAGCCCTCAAAAAACTCTTCCAGCAGTTAGGGTGGGGGGCTCTAGTATCGGTGTTTCCAGGAGAACCCTTTCTCCCTCACCTCTCTTCCATCCGAGCCTAACTGGTGGTTTTTGCCTTCAGGAGTGAGAGCCAGTGCCAGTGTGAATTCATTAAGCCCGTCTCAGCCCATCTCCTTCTTCTTTTTTTTTTTTTTTTGGTATTAAAGGAATATGGAGCAAAGCAAGGCAGAACGGAGTGTTCTGGGAAACTGATAATCCAATGGCCTAAAGCTAATGTTTACTTTTTTGAATGTTTTACAGCAGCATTACTTGGAGATGTATTAAAAACAGGGAGTGAGAGGGAGGGAGGGAGGGAGCCTAATAATAGCCTTCCAGTTACAGAAATAGAGAAGCAGCATAGATATGATAATTGAATTTGGTTTGGATGGGTGATAATCCGCCT
This sequence comes from Crypturellus undulatus, assembly GCA_013389825.1. NCBI lineage: Eukaryota > Metazoa > Chordata > Aves > Tinamiformes > Tinamidae > Crypturellus > Crypturellus undulatus. Next base: position 1,645,557 of record VWPW01000675.1, read on the forward strand.
TTCTGCTACAGCTGTAGTTCTCAGATTTGAGCCTTGCTTGTGGCAGGTGTTGGGCAGCTCTGGCTGCCACGGGACATCTCCAGCACCTTGTGCCTCAGAGGGCTTTCATTTCATCTCCATGCTTTTGCAGGAGCCTTCTGTGTGTTTGCTTATTTTTCTTCTGTGGGCACAGGGGTTGTCCTGAAGGTGACTTGGAGTGTCCCTTGCCTGCCTGACCAGGAAAAGTCACCAGCGAAGCTGGCAGGGGAGTGTTTTTCCTCCCCAGAAAACTCTGCGCTTGTTCTCTGTCTGCTTGCCCTCTGTCCTAAATTATTCAGCTCCACACTTGGGGAGATGACACTGCTGGTAAACCAAGAAGTTATATATTTTTGGTTGCACTTGGAGATTAAGTGCCACTTGAGTTACAGTGTCTAGATTCCCAAATATTTGTGTAATTTTAGATCATGAATTCTCCTTCCTGACTATGTTTAGTGTAAATATTTATTCACAAAGCCCTCTCTGTTAGATCCAGGGAAGAAGCTGGGGAGGGAGGTGTTGTCTTCATGTTGGGTCTGTTACAGGCACGGGTCCATTTTCTGTCTCTCTTTCTCAAGTGAGCGCAGATCTGGCTTTGCCCACTCTTGATACTGCTGTCACATAGCAGTTTGACAGTGCACCACAAGATGTTCCTGAAAATGTGGGATAGGAGGCCAAGCGTTTTGTAACTGGGCTACATGAGGACCACATGGTTTCACAAGGTATTCTGGAAGACTTTGTGCAAGAGACTGGGCCTGGCTACATGCTGGTGTCCAGGAGGAATATGAGAAGGATAAAGAGACTAAGAGGAAAAGTCACCATGTCCTTGTCGGGGGGAAGAATAATTCGTGATCCTTCCAGCCCCCAGAAGAAATCCTCCAAGAAGTATCATTAACTATTTTTTTTCCTTTTGCTGTATTTCAGCAAAAGCACTTCCAAAACAAGAGCCTCAAGTAATTTCTTTTTCCTAAGTGTGTGGTTTTGGTTTCTCCAGGCACTAAATGAAGCCCGGACTGCGCAGGAGTTTGCATTTTTAATGGAGCTGTTTTGCAGGTCACCAAAATTGTTCCCTGTTCAGCCACTCTCATCATCTGGGTCATTACCACCGATAGTCACAGCTGATGCCTGGCTTCGGCTCCTGCAACACTCGGCTGGCAATCAAATGCCACCTCTAATGATAACGAAGAACATGATGGCTGTTACAGCACCTTTTCTCCAGCTATCTCAGAAGAGCTTTACAGCTGCGATTAAATTAGCCTCATAATGTCATTGTGAAGCAAATAGGTACTGTGCGGGTTTTGCAGGTGGAAACAGAGGAGCAAAGCGGTGCATTGCTTGGACTTCACAGCCAGCGAGTCCAGATGATGAGGGCTTGGGCTTGGACTTTGGGGCTTAGCAACCCAGCTCAGACAAAAGCATTTTCTATGATTGGCAAGGAAATCGGTCAAGCTTATCCCTGTTTCCAAATGCTTTTAGATGAAGGCTTGCTTGCCACACAGGACTTTTTTCTTTGCCTGTATTGTTCTGGCTGTTCTCTCAGTGAGCATTCCTCATGTTATTAGTGAATCAGAGCTGGTTAGTACCCCTTAGCCCACTTTCCCCCCCCAAAAAAATCATCTGAAGTGCATAGTTTGGAATTATGAAGGAAAACTCACAAAGACACAAATGTCAGTGCACTGGGCTGTACAACACTATTTGCTTGTACTGCTCATTAAGTGCTATCCAGACAAGCATACTACTGTATCCTAAAAGTAAATATCTTTGACTATGTCACAATCAAAAATGCGATGGAAAATACAAGGCATATCTACAAACAATCTTTTCCAATATTCAGAAAGTGGCAGACTGTGTCTTGTCCAAAATCCAGGTTTGCATCCCTGAGAGAGAAAAAAAAACAACAAATATATTTTCTACAGTACCTAGCAATATAAACTCCAAAACCATCCATTTCACTCTCTTGCTTTGATGGATGTCTTTGGATTATGAAAAGGATCATGGTAGCTGCCTTATTAGAATAATATTCCAGGTCTTGACAGTGGCTTCAGATTTATACGGCAGCTTTCCTTTTTACGCCAACAGCTATGTAATACCAAAGGACTGCAAAAGGCACCATGAACTGTTCTGATTTTTTTAAAATAGAAAGGCTATATTAATCCAAGTATCCTTGTTTTATCTTTCCTGTTGTTTTCTGGCACCCTTCTCAGTTTATATTCTTCCATCTGCAATTGTTCCCCCACAGCACACATATCTGTCTTTTCCAAAAGGATAGAAAAAACAGTGTAAAAATAGTCTCAGTGTGGGCCTAAGATTCGGGAATCCCTCCTTTGTCAGTGACTTGCCCAAATTCCCTAGATTCTCTGAGCTAAGGCTGCTAAATTGACTGTATGGAAAAAGAAATTGTCTTCACTTTATAGCAAAAGTACAGGGAAGAAATGCTTTAAGAACTGCAAATATCCAACTTTTATGGTAATGGTAAACATAAGCAGTTAAGGTAAGTCTTCTGTATGTAAACATAAATACTTCAATTAAGGCAAGTCTTCTGGACTGGCTTCCAAACTGTACTCTTCTATGCTTGTAGCCAGTATGTTTTAAATTATGTATGATTCTTACTGTTGGCGGGAAGCATCACATACCACTCCAATTAGCATTTTCATCGTTCACTCGGAAGAATGAGGGAATCTCCTAAAAATACCAACTTTAATAGTGCTGGGATGGAAATTTTGTTTCAGTTAACCTGTCATTTCCCCTTCCTCTATTCCTGCTCCTCTGAGCAAATTACAGCTTCTCTACAGCTTCTACATCTTCTATACATTTTGAGCTACCACATATATATGTGGATCTATGGCTCATAGGTAATGGTAGTCAGAGGGAAAAAATAATCAGGAGTAGAATGTGTCTCTACCTGGGCGGAAGTCCTATCTTATCAAAAGTGAAATGTAGCACTCAGAGAGACTATGGCCAAATCTCCCCGTCTATACAGAAGATGTCAAATAGCAGGAGCTCCCCACTCCTGGTCCTCAAAGACTATCCCAGACATCCTTTCCCCAGTGATGGAGTTTTTCCATCAATTTTAATGAGCTTTCAGTCACCTCCTTTGAGTTTGTAGATCCGTCTAGTCTCTGGTGAGCTAAATTCCAGGCTCACATAAAAGAGCCAGCTCTAAGAAGGATGACTTTTCCCTAAGACCTGGACTAAAGTCTTCAAGTATTTCACATGGAGAGACAAATGAGCCATCAGGAGGAAATGCTGAAATTCCTGCTATCGGGGACTTAAAATCATCATACTGTAGAAGATCTCAAAGACTTGTCTGGTCTCTTCAGGTGAATTAATAGTCAACAGAAGCTGTAAGAAAACATACAGGCAGGGGAGAAAAAAACCTTGGAAATACATGGGAACCAAGAGGGTCCCTTCTCTCATTCCCTCCACACAGAACACTCACGCACCTGCCAAGATGGAGACCTCTTGCCTTACAGTTTATTGGAATAAATACCAAGAAAATATTTCAAACATTCATCCTCAAAAATCTGCTTTTGTTTGTTGTCCACAAAGAGACTGTTATTGGTTTATAATCGTTCTCAGAATAATTATTTTTTGAAAGGGAATCCAGTGTTCAAGTACAGAAACAAATTAAGGTCAGAGAGAAGCACCTAGCTTTATGTAAGTGTTTAGTCTCTCCTTGTGAAGTGGCTGGTTCTGCATGAATTACCATTAATAATAAAATGTCTGTAAGATAGAGACATCCTGTATGCATGTTCTTATTTCCCCATTATGCTGTGTTCCCTAAAAAGGTTTCCAGGTTTATTTAAACATCCAGGAAAAAATTTAATATTAAACAGAAATAAAATGTAATAGAATTATACCAAAACACCTGAGGGAATTTGGGTACCTTTAAGGAATGAGTTCTGAAGTGATTCACAGCTAGGGCAAGTAATAATTTAGCTGCTACATTGAGAGAAAAAAAAAAGTAAAAAGAAAAAAATGAATTAGTTCTTCTATGGCTGTGAAATCCACAGCTATGAAATGTTTTAGTCCACAGACTCATCAACAATCTTATTTCAGTTTGCTTTCTAATACTAAAATTATTGTCCTGACCTTCCTAGCACTTTCGCGTGTCCTTAGCCATAAACACACAACTAGTTCCCTTGAGTTTGGTGAGACTGCTAGTATGAGAGGAGTTAACACATGATTTAATCTTCCAAAGGTTTAGATCCTATTTCACATGTTCTGGAGACAAAAGTGTGTTTTAGTCCTATCCTAAATTATCAACATCATTACCTCATTCTTGAGCATTTTAGATTCCAAAATTGCATCGGATCCGGTAATGAGAGAAAAGCTATCCTTCATCCTTTTGGAAGTTTGGACACTATACAGACATTCCGGTTAGGACTTGAAGGGTCAAAGTAGCACACGGAAGCTTGACTTGTTTGACTCAAAATGCATCTATAAACTTAGTGTAAGATAATTTTATTTAAATTAATATTTTCAGTGTCAGTTCCGCAATATCAACACATTGTTAATGAGCTCCTTATCCATTAAGATCGGTTCAAATGCACCTCTGTGTAACTTTCTTGCTCTGTACTCCTGATGGTATTTTTTGAATCTGATACATAGCAGATTATTATTATTATCCACAAATGTCACAGGTCTTTCTTCTCCCTTATGGGATTGTTCTTCTCCTATTTTAGGTCTTTTCCTTTCTTCTAATGTTTCTTTCGGAAAGCTCTGGGGACACATAAAGCAAAATAGACAGATGCCTTCACCTACCAGATTGTTGTGAATAATAATAATCACCTCTTATATATCCCTTTTCATTTTCAAAGCACTTTGCAGCAATTAACTAATTTGTCTTTATAACAATCTCTGTTAGATAGGTAGAGGCATTTGCATGTGGCTATTTATTTATTTATTTTATCCTGGATAAAATGTAGTGTTCCTTTCTGTTCCCTTTTCCTTTCCCTTTTGCTGGATATTTTTGTTGCTGTTCTTTTCCTGAAAGATAATATTTCCAGGAGATTGTTATGCCCATTAGCACCCCTAAGCATTGAACTTAATTAGATTTTTGCAGAAATGAAAGCACACAACACCAACAGATAAACAACAAATTCCTTCAAGAATATAAGCTGTATCTCTACCGCAGCCAGGTGTGGCTGGAGAACTGGTAGAGCCACCTTTAGGAAGCTTGTTCATATGCCAATGAGAGATGATGGCAGCGCTGTGCTTATTCCTATGCATACTGCTTACACAGTCCATTGTCTTACAGAATATGCACATTTAGAAAAGAAATGATTCTTTTTCTGAGTAAAACCTCTGAAATGTCAGAAAGTCAGCAGTTTAACCCCCAGATTTATCATTAGAATGTGTGCTCATTTGGATGAATGGAAAAATGCACCTAAATGATATTTTGGTGAATTCTGCGCTACAATTCACCAAAGACAAAATGCTAAAAGAGTAGACTAGTCTAGGAAAACTGTTTCTCTCTTGGTTTCTCTTCTCAGCCTAGTGTAATTAAATGCATTAGTTCTGCATTTAGCAACACTACCTTTGGCGGGGAGAGTCTCATGCTGATTAGTCTAAAATACTGTATTGCTGTGACTGAATCTAACAGGTTGCATGGGTGTGTTTGCTGGGCGATGACAGCCCTTTCCATAGTCGAAGCAGTAGGAAGGGTGGTCATTTGGAGATCATATGGCATCTTTCTGGCAGGGTGCTTTTTAAGCCTCTTTGCTAAGGATCATGGTTTTAGGAGGCTTTGTGCACTGCTTGAGGTGTTAGATCCCTCACGGGGTCTTTCAGTTTCCGCGGGGAAGTAGACATGTGGAATGATGCTTCCCTTCCCCAAATATGTCAGTAACAATGTAGGAGGTTGAAATGGCCTTGGCTGTCCAGACCTGGATCTGAAAGCGGCTTATGCCCTGATGGAGCCCAGCAGAGGCAGCTGGACCATGAGCTCCTGCAAGGAGAGCTCTGCCACATATTCCATCCCCGCTGGAGGCATATCATCCTACATGCCCTGTGCCTGCCACAGTGATAGTGTTGCCTTCTAATCTGGCCAGAAATCTCCCAAAATGTAGTCAGAATCACGCTATACAGCCCATTGGCAATCAGTTATGGTTTGATAATCTTCAATGGCTGGCTGACACTCCCTCTTTGCCTTTCCCTGATGCTTCCCCATCTCTGAATGTCTTCATGCCCTTTCCCACCCTATCAATTTTTTTTCTTTTCTTTCTTTTTTTTTCCCATCAGAATCATCAGTTTAATTCCTTCTCTTGATAGGGGCAGGGAATTGGTATGAATACCAACACCAGACATAGTTGTTGGGGATAATATCTTTAATGTGCCTTTTACAACTAACAGTGCTAATGGTTTTTGCAGTAACAAAGCTGCACTAAAGGTTTTACTGACAAATTCTAACGTACTTGCACAGGAAGGAGCTAGGAAGCCCCCACTACACTGTCTTCGTGAAGTAATAATGCAACAGGGATCCCCTGCACTTTGGAATAATTGAACCATAAAATAGTTCAGCTTTATCTGTAAACTCTCCAGCGGAATGTTTCAAGTGTGTAACCATTTACATTATTCCGAGAAAATTAGGTCAGCTTTTCATAGAGAAAATGTCAAATAAAAAAAAATAAAAAATAAATAAAAGGAGACTTCCTCTAAAGAACTTTTCCACCCAAGATAGGAAAATGTCACCATATCCTCCGAACAGCAACATGCTGTACAGCCCCACTTCCGAGCCAAAGAATGAGCAGAGATATAGGAACACGGGGCAACATTTGCACTCAGCTCCTTTGAGCTGGAACACAGCTGTGTTATGGCTGTGTCATCATTACTAACGAATTAAAAGAAATGGAAACATTAACTCTGTGGAATCTTTTCAGAAGCTGGTGGTGACTAAACTGGGAGACTCTAACAAAGGGAAGCTTTCAGCAAGTGTTTGGCGTTTAGAGTGCAGCACGCTCTTTCCATTAGGCTGTTGTTAGGGTTAAAATTAACTAACTGGATTGAATGGGAGAAGGCCATATACAACACATGCTCATTATGGAGTAAGGCACCTGGAGATGGGCTATGTTGTCAGAACATTTAAATAGTTTGATTCCAAAATTTCATGAAATATTAAAAGAACCACTAGAATCTGGCAGGGAAAATCCTTGAGATTCTAACCATCTTCACAATTCAGCTAAAAATGCTTAGAAAACAGTGGTGTCCTGACAGCAGAGCTGAAAACTCAATCATAGGTTCAGTCAGGCACAGAGAAATGCAACTCATTGATCTGTTTATTTAATAAGCAAACTGCACCCCAAACCAGAAGATGCAAATTCAGACCACCTGGAAACATACTGGGTGGGGATATATATATTCCTTGCAACACAACAACCTCACCCATTTTGTCCTTAGATCTTTGAGTACTTCAGTTTTGATGGAGAAAACAAACACCAGGAGAAGAGGTCAGGAGCACAGGATGCTGCAACACTTGGCACCTCGCCACATCATTTCCGATTTCCAATAGCTGTCGCTCTGTGTTCGTAATCTCCAAAATCTGGAAGCTGCATGTGCTCTGGCAGGCAACACCTGAGGGTGCCAAGGGGAGCCAGCAAATTCATAGGAATGCACATTATTCGTTATCGGCGTCAGTGGGCACAGGCAGTTCTGGTATGCTACCGTGTTCTAAAGGACTGTATCCGTTCTGAAATAAGGGCCTTATTGGATTGCTCAGTAAAAAATAAAGCAAAGAAGGAAAACCCACTAAAGACAGCCTCAGACAGGTAAAAAAATAGCTGCAAAGTTTTTGTGGACACAAACCCTGGTGCTTGCACAGAGTCTGGCTGCACACGCCAGATTGCAGAGCAAGGAGCTGTGCCTGCGTTTCCTGGCTTCTTAAACACTCTTTTCCTCTGCTATTATATTCCACTTACGGTCCATTTTCGCGTGACATTCATACGACGCTGACTGACTTTCCTTCCCCCTGCCGGAGCCACAAAGCCGCGGTTGCTCCATAAGCCTAACTACCAGAACTGCTCTCGGAGGAGGCGCCTCGCTGCTGCTGCGCCGGGGCTCGCCGCCAAGCAGCCCGCGCGCTCCTGCCTTCCCCGCAGCAGGCCGGCCTTCAGACTCTGCAGTTTTGACAGAAGCGAATATGGTAGCCCTGGGATCGCCAATGGCTCCGCTGTGCTGGAAAGGAGCTGGTGGTGGCAGAGACATCACGTTCCTGCGGCTACCACTGTGTGTTGCTATGGGCACTGATGCAGAGGAGAAGCACGGGCTAAGCCACTGCTTGATTTTCTATTCAGGCAACTCTTGAGTACTAAAGGAATGGCCATCTGCCAGTGTTTGTAATAGAAGGTCAGTATATACTGACATTCAGCAAATTGGTATTATATGCATTAGATCTGCGCTTTATGAGGTTTCACTCCATTTTGGAAATATGAAAATTGACTGTAATCATCACTAAAATCTTAGAGGTGACAATCTGCAGCTCTAAGTACACTCACAGTGGCCCAAATACCCAGGTAAGCAGCACTTCTGTTTTTTCAAAAGACGCAGAAAAATGTAAAAATAAGCAAAAGTGTCTGCTCAGAAGCCACCACCAGCACTAAAGCGAGCGTGCTGGAGGACGCACAGGAGCCGAGCTGCCACCCCTGGGCTAGATATAGTTCTGGGCCATCTGGGCTGAGGAGGTGGCTACAAGGACTCAGCAGCATCACCTATTTGCCACTGCCGCCACGCAGGAATGCCCTGGGGATGGGATCATGCCAGAGCGGTGGGCAGAGCAACACGATCCATCAGTTCCTTGTGCCTGGTACGGAGATGGTGTCAGCCCAGGCCTGAAGAGCAGCTCCTGGGTTGTCCGTATGCATTTTATACGTATCTATCTGCTTTGTGCCATGCAAGATAAGGAAAAGGGGAGAACAAGCTTCCACCCACTAGCAAAGATGAAAGATCCATGGTGGGACATTGAAGAGGGAGATTTGGTTTTTTGAAGAAAAAAAACAGACCAACTAGAATAACTAGTAGTGGTCCAAAACGTCCAGAAACCATCCCAATATGCTGCTTCCCTTTGCAGGCAGTGCAGCAGTCTGCGCTGAAAATGCAGCTCGTGGGATGCACTGTCCTCAGTATATGGAAGAGTAACTTAGCTATTTGCCACTAATATTATGCCCCATTACTTTTGAAATAAGGAATGATTACTGATTATCTTTCAGTATTTTGTATATTTGTGAGGCAAGTTCTAAGAAGGACGGCGGATTTCCTGTTCGTGGTCTGAAGGGGATTTCAGGATATTTGTGCTTTCATAGGATGAAAGAAAGCTGGGAAGTGGCACAGAGAATATGGTCTTTTTCTGAAAGCTGCCACAAAGAGAAGTTTGAAAGGCACTGATGTGACACGAGTCAAGAGTTATGTTTGTCTGTCTTTCTCTCTCTACACCATGATGAATTGCATATTATTTCCTTCATTAGCTTTAGGCTTCAACCACTTTGCAGCACAGACATGAATAAAAATACTGAGCAGTTTCAGTCTGGTGACGATTTTATTCATTGGTGCTACATGTCAGATAATAGTTGTATTCCACTCCTTTTCTTGCAAGCTTTTCATATATTTCAGAGGCCGAGTCTTTCATTAGCCATCCTCATACACAGTCCTCAGCCTCTTCTTCTAAAAGGTAATTGTTTAAGTGGATTAGTAGCTTTTCCTTGAGACGTGAAGGGAGTGTCATAAAAGAGCAACACGACTCTGACACTCTCGTTTTGACCTTAGGAATATGCCCAGAGGGCTGCTAAGATCATAGGCTGCTCCAATTATTGTCAAGGGAAATTAATATACCATCTTATTCCAGCTACTACTCATTGGTCAGGCTGGGAAAAACACTGGTACAGAATTTTCCTTAAAAAAAAAAAAAAGAAAAGAAAAAAAAACCTGCTGAAAATCTCCCATCTCCTTTTACTAGGTTTACTCTGACAAGTCTCCTGCTCTTTATATAAATATTTTCCATGTGATGTTTCATATTGCTATGACTTCATATGAATAAATGTGCTACCACAGTTTGGCTCTGTTAAAAGTAGAAAAGAAGATGCAGTCCCTGTCTCAAAGAGCTTGCAGCCAAAATGGGTTAAAACCATTTAACAGAGAAGCAGAAAAATAAGGTAGGAGTATCAGAAGGCTAAAGAAGATAAAGGTATAGAGTTTGATTCTTTTCAGCCTCTATATGAACTGCTTGTAGTAATGCTGGTTTTACATTACTTTTAATATATAATTCTGCTCGAAGACAAAAGAGGAGTAGAGATTGGAGCCGCTTGTTAGTAACTAAAAGATAAAGACCAGGAATTATCCCTAAATCTGATGTTACTCTCTGTAGACTTTCTGAAGGTTGAATATAAATGACATTTAGGTTAGACTGGGTAGAAATAACAGTGCCGCAAGAGGAGTAGCTGGAGGGGAGACGTAGGCCGGGGCTGAGCTGGGGAAATGTGAGTAGGAATTCAAGCAACCCAGTAATTGATATCACAGATATTGCAATGAGCAAGCTTTATACCTGGTTGCAAAGATTTCTTGCATCTCATTAATATCTTATACGGGTGATATTTTTTAATTTAGAAGTCGAAGAGGTAATTAGTATTTGTTAAAAACTGATATGGTGGCTCTTTCTCCTTGCCAGTGTTAGATATTTAACATCTAGTATTAAAACAGCAATATGAAAACATCTTTCCTTCTGGATTTTGAACACAAGCCACATGTCCCCCTTCCTCTGCTTCACTGCGTTTATTCCCAGCAGTGCCCAGCCCTCACCACCACAGCTGCTCCTTAACCTGCTGCCGCTCACACTTCACCAGGCCATTTGGTGCTCAGCAGGTCTGGTTTCATTTCTCCTTTTCCCCCTTCTGCACTTCCTCCTTCGTCTGTTTGTCCCGGTTGGCTTTCTTTCCATACTCCCCGCTGAGTCCTCTTTCCCGAGGCTCTGAGTACAGCAGCTCTGACTGCACTACGTCCTGGGACTCGGGGTTACATTTGCAAGGACCCTAAGGCGCCACTCTGCTTTTGTCCCATTTGTCTTTTTGTACATCTGCAATCCAAAAAGAAAAAAAAAAAAAAAAAAAAAAAAAACCCAAAAAGCATGTGTGTGTAGGTGAAAACGCAACCTCGCTATTCTCAGGGTTGGGGGGCAGGAGTAAGCGGCTAAAGGTCAACCTCAGCTGGTGCTCGTGTCCTCCAGATAAAAGCACAGCATTTTGCAAATGACAGCAAGGGCGAGTTTGGGCACCTTGAGCCTAGGTAAACGCTCATTGCCAGGGTACAGAGGACAGGGAGGGGCTTTGAATTAAACAGCTGGTTTTCCCAGACTCCTGCCTGCCATTTGCACCGCGGATGACGCAGCCGGGCTCTGGACAGGAGGGCTCTGCACGTGCCTGCCTGGTGTTCGAGAAAAGACCCAGGGGGCCAGGCCAGGCCAGGCCAGCTTTGCTCAGTGCTCCACAGCTATGGGAAAGTCTGCAGGAGAAGCAGAACTGCAATACTAAGCAGCTAGTGCTCTGCTTGCTGGAAATAGCAGTATTTCCTGTTTCCCTGGTGGTTTAGTCCATTAGGTACTTCTATATGGCACGGCCTCAAGTTGGTAGCGCTCTGCTGTGCTGAGGTCCTGCTTTATCTGCTGCCTTTATTTATTTATTCATTTATTTTTCTCGTGGTATTAAATATGCCTCTTGCAGGATTTTGTGGTAGTTTCTCCGTGGGACAGGTCACGCTGGGATTTCGGTCACACAAGACAAGTGACATAGCTTCCCCATACATCTCAGGATGTATTCAGCTGTGCGTGGAAGTATATATTCAAATGCAGGGAGCCGGTGCTCTCTCTTATTGTAATTAATTGCATTAGTAATGCCAAACTCTGAATCCAGGGGGATTAAAATGGCGCTAATACTGGAGGGACTTCATTGTATCATTGAGTTTTAAGCAGAACTTCCCATTAATTGCAATAGAGATTTTATGGGTGGCATCAAGTGGCCCGTGGAAATTAATCTTGCATTCTTTTAACTTTCCTGGACTGCAAGGGGAGGATTGAATGCACCCTTTTTTCGGTTGTTTGTAACTCATTGTTGCATCCCCCACACAGGCATTGGCAGGTTGCATAGTACCAAAGGCAGGAAAAACCTATCAGCATCTGCATAGCTCGCTGCTTATCAGGAATATACACTGGCAGCCATACTGTAGGGCGGTAGAAGAAAAACAAAGCAACAATCAAGGGAGCCCTTTGTGATGGATTAAAAGGGTTTAGAAATGTCTGAGCCATGCAGTTTTCAAGCACTGACACTGCCAGTGACTTCTTGACTGAAAACTAGAAAATGTGCTTACTGAGCACACAGCCTGAGTTTTGCTTGTTTTCCCAAAGCCTGCCTTTTGTTAATGGCCTTTTATCTGAATAAAGTTTAGACACAGTCTCCTCACCGAGTGACCCTTTCCTTGAAATAAATCAGGTTAATAATTTTACAGTATTGCAGCCTGTGAACTGAGCTAAAGGCCTGTGTGTTTCTCTATTATTAGGGCATAATTTTCTTTTACAATCCATGCTGCAGCTCTCTCATCCTCTGCATGAGCCACACTCTCTCTGCAGCCTTTGCTCCCTGCACAGGAGCACAGAGGAGGAGGAGATGTGGGTCCTGACGTAGGGGCAGTCACAGAGTGGGCCCCATCATCCCACAACTGCTTCTCCTGATTGCCTAAAAAGAATTGTGCTCAGCCTTTTTGAAGGCTTAAAACCATTGTTGCCATCCTAACATTTTATTCAGTCAAAACTGAAATTGCTGAGGTATCTTGAGCATCTTAGGAGGAAGAGGTAACTTCAGCAGGATGACTCATGGCTGATATTGTGCTCCTCTCTCCTCCCTGGATGGGATGTCAATCAAAACACTTTTCCCACTGCCTCTCATAAATGTTAACTGGGTTTAATGCTCAGATCTGAGTGTGGAAAAGGATCTTGCAGCAGCAGGGCAGCAGCAGGGCAGCAGCAGGGCAGCCACTGAGCACAGCCCCATGCCCCATGCTGGGTCTTCTCTTGCCTGCTCCATCCCTTGCAGGAGCATGGCCCACAGGGTGTCCCGGGAGAGAGAGGTCTACCAAAGACCTTGGAGAGTATTCAAAAATCCTCTAAGGTGCCTCCAAGCATTTGGGTTTTGCAGCTACTGTGGTATCTAATTTCCAGAGACCTATAGACGATCCACAGCAGCTTTTGTTGAGGAGACCCTGCATGATCAAACAGGAGCTCCACTCATGATAAATGGTCTGAATATGGTCTGTGCCCTTAAACTTGACTCAGCATTTAGTCAGGAGTTAGAGGAATGAGCAGAGAAAGAGGCGGTTTGTGCTTTCAGTGACCCGTGCTGCTGAGCTGGTCAGCTGCTGCGCTGCGGACGTATTTTTGGCTTTTCCAGGGAAGCTCTTTTGTTATCACATCAAACTCTTCACTCAGCTGGCAGAAAGCATTTGAGCAGCTGTGAGCCTGGAAGAAGCCAGCATCCAGGAGATGACTGCAAAGTTTTATTGTGTTTCTATATTTTCTTCCTATTCCTAATAGAGTTGTACACAGTTGTGCTTTGCTTTTTTTAAAAGCATATGCTAGTGTGTTTTTCGAAACCACTGACTGTATTTTCTAAAATAAGTGAATTAGATAGCTTTAATAAAGACACTGGCTATAAACTGACAAAATCTGTTAATTCCCTCAGCAGAGATTTTAATTCTTATGGAAGAAATTCTTCAAAGAGAAAGCTAAATCACTGGGTAGAAAAAGAAAAAGAATATCTGGGGATACAGGTGACACACTGGAAAGCAAAAATAGATAAAGCAATTTTTCTCCCTTTACTGCAAGCTTTATAAAAAGGATCTTGCATTCAGAGCAAGCTGGTTAGGCAGGTTATATTCTAGTTGGTTAGGCAGACAAAGTGCAGTTCATATAAGCAGGTTGCCTAGATTATTTTCAATTTGTTTTCTATCAGAACTGCTACAGTCTTCTTAGATAATGTGGACAAAGTCATGGTCCATTTCCTTGGGGGTATAAAGAACCAACAGTGAAGAAGACATGACTTCAATTACCTCTGAGATAGGCAGAACTGGCTTCCTTAACTTACTACCTTGGGAACAATAGCAAGCTGGAATAAAAAGAAATGTGTCTGTCACTGGAAATTAATGGAGGGGTGATAAGTTCATTTTAATCCTTATATGTTTTCTTCCAGGGTTTGACCTAGAACATTTTCAAAAAAAAAAGAGGGGGGGAAAGAGAGTTCTTTGAGTGTACCTGTGTAAATCTTCTGTAATACCACTTAAATCAGTGGAATTGTTCTGTTTGTTTCAGTGTTTGGGCAACTGAAATCGGATGCTAGACTCAATGAAAATCACCTTGCATATCCTAAGGACAAAAAGGAATAAGTTAAACATAAGTATACCTTTCTTCCAAAATTCTTATGCCTTCTGACCTGTATTTTGCAGTACTGACAGGAAAAAAAAAAAACCACTAATGGCAGTACTTCTGCTTTAAATAAAACTGTTATCCAAGGGTAGGCTATAAACTGAGAGCGCAGTGAATTAAACAAAGTACTTGTATCTGATCCTGACTCTGTGGGCTAGGGGACAGAGATGTCTGAACTGTAGTATGGCCTGGTAGCTGCAGGGATGTGTGTAATTAGTGCTACAGCCTATACACTTGCTCCAGAAAATTTTATGCACTTTGTGAGCACATATCCTAGATGATATTACACCTATGGTTGCCTTAATAAGCATTATCCCAAAATACTTAATGGAAGGATAGTTGAGTAGAAAGACGAACATAAGATATCGCCATATAGGTTAATACGAATATTCTTTGCCATATGTTATCTTGAAAGAGAATCATTTTCTGGAAAGTTCATATAATTACACCAACATCCCTAGTTATGAGTTTAGAATACCGTTGTTTTCCTGTATCTGGAAAAAGGGGTGTTCTTTGGTAAACGTATGCCTTTCCCTGGCCTGCATTCCCTTGATTAACAGTGAAATGATGCAACAAGTCCAACATTTGTAACTGGACTTAGAAGCCTTTCAAGATACCTAATAAGAATAGAAGGAAATATTTTTTCTCTGCCTTACCATGAATGAGCAAAGTGTATCCTGGCTATAGAGGTACTGTCTATGAAGATGGTCCTGAAGCTGAGACTGGGTCAAAAGGTGAACGCCAAGATAAGAGCACAATATGTATACATGCTCTAAACTTTATTTTGTTCTTCTTCATAGCTCATCATGGACCTTAGAGCACTTGAGTGACCTGCCGTGAAACCCAAGGGGAGAGAACAGTGAGGCCAGAACCCCTAGTTGGTGGACAGAGTGGCTTCTGGGAGCGAGTCTGCAAAAAACAGTTGGCCTACTCTCTCTTCTCTTTTTATGTTCTCTTTTATAATATCACTCACTCACACAAATGAAGAGGGGTTATATACGTGTACATACACCCAAACATACTGTTGAGAGAGATCACTTTAATGAACTGAATCCACGTGAACTGAGCTACAGACCAGTCCTTCCTACTGCCATGGACATCCCTCAGAGTGTCCTTACCAGCTTAGATGTTCAGAAATGCATGAAATGGCCTACGACAAGTAACTGAAATGTAACGGGAAGTCTAAAATTCCTTCACATGTTCTTAAATGTAACTTCTGGCAAGGAAGTAGAATAGAAGCCCATGCCCATTTTTCTTTCATGGCATGGCCCTGTGTCAGCAAGAGCAAACTGCCTTCTTGCACTGCTGCAGGACTGTTTCTGCTCGAGGAGTGCAGTCTCAGTCTAGCAGGTTCCCACTTAGTGCGCTCTTATGAACATCTGCATGTGTGCAGTTACTGGTGCTCTCTGTAAAGGCTCCTGTGCCTATTTCCTTGCTCCGAATAAGGGCTGTGCATTATACAAGTACAGGCGATGTATATGATCAGCCAGTTTTACTCCCGTCCCAGAGCCTCTCTCTGATTTATTTCATTACCTAGCAGCTGTGGAAGTCAAGACGGGTATCTGAAGTGCAGCAGTGCCTAGCATAAGCTCTCACTCTGATCTGGATTCGCAGTCAGAGAGCCCTGTTCAATAATCTGCTTGTAAAAGCTGCCTCTCCACCTTCCCATCCCCAATCCAGGAGCCTATTAAATTAATGAGACAGAAGTCAGTGCAACAGCAGTCAACATGTTATTGGTGTATAGCACTGGTGCTGTTACAATGTGCCTGTTTTTCCTCTTGGGACATTTAATTTCCGCTTCTCAAATGAGCTGCAAAGCTGTGAAGCCTGGCAGTGTTCTTCCTAGACACTCTGCGATGCAGATAATGAGGGTACTGATAGGTGCCTAGGAGACTGCGATGGCTCTAAGCACAGCTCTGGTCTGATAATGCTTTATGCCAGTAGTGTCACAGCGGAACCACTATCATCCCTCAAGGAATGGTTCATCTTTATGTGTAATACAGCAGCTGTCACCTAAATGGCTAATGGGGAAGCAAAGTAGAACCTTAGTGCTAGTAATCTTTGTCACTTAATAATTTTAAAGGTATCAGACTTCAGTGGCTCCTGCAAGTTCCAATAAAAAGTGCACTTGCCATTTTTTTTATTTTGTTTGTGGTGGATTAAATGTAAATTGAGAAATCCATGATGCAGCTCCATGCAGATCTAATTTACTATAATTTGAATAGCCAAGTAATTAAAATGTATTATAGGTATAAGATGCTGGGATGGTGGAGTGTCTGCATTTAAGAGGAAGATTTATGGGGCTCACTGCATCCACAGTGAACCTTCTACAACCACATTAGCTAACATCTGTCGGAAAAAGGCGAGATGCAGGGCATAAGACACGTTCTCGCGGAGTGTAGGCTTGCACGTATTCGAACAACAAGCGAGTGGTATAGGGTAACACTTGCAGAATAACCTCCTCAGTAATAAGGTACATACGTCTCTGTGCTGTATTCAGCTAAATGACTCAGTTGCACCATGTGTATGTGTATGCATATGAGTATAGACATGTGTCTACACACACATGCAGGGATGCATTTTGTACATAGCTACCTAGGTAGTATCATTAAATGGGTACAAGTAAAGAGGGGCAGACATACAAACACATACTTCTATACTTATTTTTTCCAATCGATGCTTGTTTCCTACAGTGCTAGAACTGCAGCTTCATTCAATTTATGAAGGTAGGTAATGATAATAATTAATAGGACAGTTGGCACACACGATATGAGTATTGACATTGTGCCATTAGCGTTTCCTGGAAGATTATTTTGTTTGTTTTTGCCTAAGTGCTCAAGATTGTAGCTGGTGATTTAGTAGGATAGGGCACTGGCTTCTCAAGAGGAGTCAAGCTCGTTTCAATCACACCTCCAGACAGACTGATAATCTCTGGAGAGTTAACACACTCTGGCTGGCAAAGGTTAAGAGGAGAACGGTGCTGGAAAGCAATGTCCAGTAGTCATCTAGGGGATGAGTTGCAGACCTAGAGAGCCTGCTAGATGATCCACCCTCACTGCTACAGACTCAGAGAGGATAAATCAAAGGATTTTGCTCTGGAATTTGAGAAATATTATTCAAGGCAACTAAAAGTGGGATTCCGGGTGAGCTACAGACCTGCTTCCTCAGGGACTGTGAAGCAGCAGAATTGCTCAAGCAGCATCAGGCAAAAATAAGCTATAGGAGAGGGATCATAACAGCACAGATTTCCTTGCCCTATATTGAATATTTAAAAGCATGTACTGAGTGGAAAATTTCAGCAACTCAGAGCTCTATAGTGAGCGGTGAGATGAATTTGCTGCCTACTAGACTGCTTCTCTGTCTTATTATCCTTTTGCCTGACGGGCAGGGAGAGCAGCTCAGGTGCTGACAGCCTGTGTGTGCTCTGCGCCAAGCACAGTGGTGCTGCTCCACATCACGAGCAGTTTTATGTGGCTGCTGCCACGTAAAAACTGGCTGGACCCTGGCCGTGTAAATATGTTCAAGCAACATGAGCAGCAAGCGCAGGGGTTGTCTTCTTGCTGTGTATTTCCATGGAGCTTGAAGCAGGGAGAGCCTTGGGCCATGGCTGATCTCTTAGGTGCTGCCTAAGACATGCAGGTGTGGTGATGAAGAAATGAGCAAGTGCAAAAAGTAAATCTGCTAAATCTAAACTTGGGAAGACTGTGAAGGCTTTCAGAGGCAGCAAGGCAAACAGGGAAGTTGGTGGCACACAAAATCCAGCATTAAACAGTGAAATGCAGTGTTTTTTTAAAGGAACTGTTTGAATTACTGAAGTATGTTACTGTCTTCTGAGTTGGTCTCGAATACCTAAAGAATTGCTGTTCTGGGGAGAGTCTGAGGAATGGGCTCGGTGCAAATCTGTGTGTAGTGTGTGAAGCATCAAGGACAGAAAAAGACAGTAATGCAAGCATTACCACATAACTGTGTTTTTGTTTGGTCTCTCCTGGATACTATCACCCTTTCTCCAGACTTGGAGGCTAGTTAAAATATAATTTTATTTTTTTAAATATGAAAACTATTTAATTGACAATAAAAATTGCTTACAGGAATTTCCACAGGAAGATGATTGCCATGATTAAGAGTGTTTACCTTAGGGAGAAAATGAGCAGAAAAGATGTTCACAAATGTTATAAAATATGTGCTGTTCTTTACTACTTCTCTGTAAATTACAAAGGTAAGTATGCTTGATTATATAAAAAGACTGTATGATTACAATACTAGAAATAAATATTTTTTTTTCTCTCCAGTGTATAGAAAGTTTTTAGAATATCGAGGACATCTCTGAAAGGATTGAACAGTACTCATGAAGGCTGGGGTCCAAGTGTGAAACATGAGAACATCCATAGGGTAGCAACTGAGCTGCAAACATATTCCTAAAGGCCGTTTACACTTGTGCTCTAGAGCACATGACTGATGTTCAAAAAGAAAATTTCTCTATAAGCAGAAATTTCTACAACATCCACACTGGTAGAGTGCACGGTGTCCAGTTAGACTGTAGGTGCTGTTCACTGTTGGAAGGGAGTACTGGTTTGGAGACACCAGGGTCCTATTCAATATCATTTTCTTCCTGTCATCACAGTTACGAGGGACATCCAACCCTCCTCACCTCCCAGTCTGTGTTTCCAGCTTTAAGGCCCTCCTTTATACAACTTGAGATGTGTCCTCAGTGTGTTGGGATATTCGTTCATGTGTTCCCTTTCCTTATGAATACCCCTTGCCTATACAAGGTACAGATGTTTTTAACAATGACTTCAAATGCAGGCTGAGAGAAAGATAAAGTGAGAACAGGATGAGTGGTTTATGACAGGCTCTTGACGGAGATGGTCAAGTTGGCAAACAAAGAAACTTGGAGGACAACAGTGTTTCTGGGACATGTGGCCTCTAGACTGGGCTTGCTGAAATGGGATGACACGTTGACACCAGCATCACTAACAGGTCACATCCTACTCAGATGAGAAAATTTCCCACTTGGTCTCTAAATCAAGTTGAATACCATTTCAGCTGTGCTGGAGGATGTATATTCTGCAAAGAGCCACTAGCCACTCTCCACCTCTCCCAACACCAAAGGGGGCAGTTTCAGGGTTTTTGTGCTGTGTTCTCTCTCTCAGACCTTCTTTTCTTCTCCTCTATTCCTTCATTCTTGAAAAGTCTCCATCCTGAGAGGAGGTTAACAGCTCTGTTGCTTGCATGTGGCAGATAGGAGATTTCCTATTATATTGGAAAGATGGATTTATATTGGCAAAACCACGTTACCTATGTGCATTGGGGACATCTTAAAAGCTATGAATCACTGAGTCCCCTATCTTGAACTCAGTATCTTCATGTATTGGGCAGCAGAGCAAGCAGAGGAAAGAAGCTGAGCTTTTCTTACCCAGGCAGCCAGCACTCATGGGCTTTAACGCAGTCCATCTCTTCCTCCCTTTCATCATCTTTGCAATAAAGATGATAATACTTTCCATCCTTCTAAAATACGTGCATGAGGAGAGATTTGAAGGGAGAGGTGGTGGTTTTTATTAGAATGACTGACTTAAGTGGAAAAAGTTTCAGGCCCAGAATCTTTCTTCAGGTCTGACATGGAAAAACGTTTGCTGCCTTTGCTTCAAACCTGAGAAAAAGATTGTGCGCCCAAAAGCTTGGCTGTTTTTTTCCAGCTGCATCAGTTTTTCTAAGAGATAATACTCCTCCCTAGAAACCTTGCCACACTTGTGTCCTTAGTCCATCATGGCTATACTAGCACTCCTGCAACATGAATTAATGGAGCACTATTGGATTTAAGTGTTATCAAAGAGACAGTGGTGAATTGTGCATGTAAACCATACAATTAAGAGTAGAAAAAAAAATCTAAGGAATACATTTCCCTTTCCCCCCGTTTTTCCACATGTAAATCCTGGCTGTCCACTGGAATATCATTAATCATGCTGAATTGTTGTGGTATGCATGCATATGTAAAACATAAACTCCTGATGAGTTCTCCTGCAATTTAGCATCAATTAATGTCCACTTAGGATAAAATGTGACATCGTATTTTAGGTCAGCACTTCACTGATAATGTAAACTGTAAACACTGTGCACTGAAAAAAAAAGGAGGATATTACTTTCCTGTAGTATCTCCTTGACATGTGCTTTACATAAAATACAAAGCTAATCTATCTTTGTGCATCTGAGCTTTTTGTAAACTGTGTATGTTGTGTAGTACATACAGCTCTGTAATACTTCCAGTGCATATTTTTTTCCATAATGGAGTAAACTTTATGAGAAATTGCTACCTGTAGTTCAATAGAGTATATTTAGCATGTTTTCATTGCACAAAATATCAGCTGATGCACCTCTTATTAGTATAAATGGCATAGATTAGTGTCAGGCATTTTCAACAGTGAAGAAATTACAGAAGCCTGCATGGCTCATTAGGCTCTTGTTGCATGTTAAAGAGGGCCAGACCTTATTAATAAGAGGAAAAGGGGAAAGAAAGAGGATATAATGGGAAAAATATAAAATAGCTTTTTAAAAAGAAAAGCTTCCTGGTTTTGAGAAAAATAAAAGCATTAATGAACCTTTTGCAGTGCCTGAATACTTTCTGAAGTCACGTTAGCATTGTTTCTAAAACGTTTGTAGATGATATACGAAGATTTCTAGAAGAAAAAAGAAACCCACAATCACGCTGCATCGACCAGAACAATTTTTGATGATTAAGTATGTGGCTCACAGTTTAGATCCTGCTTCAGGAAAGCATCGGAGCTTAAGTTAAGACTTACACCCACATCTGAACTGAAGCTTCTGCTTACACCCTGCTGAGATGAATACAGTTTAAGCACTTATTCCCAGTTAAGCACCTGCTGTATGCACATGCTGAGGTGAAGAAGGATGCATTTAAAAGACATATGAGGGCTTAATTGGGACCTTAGTTACACAGGTCCCACATGTGCATGGATTGCTGCACCAACTCCTTTTACCCGGAGAGCACCCGCTGAGCAGCTCCCAGAATCAGCAACCAAAAATCTGTGTCTCACCTTTGACACAACAAAATTCAGCCCTGCTCATGCTGCCAAGAAGCCCTGAGCCCCCCGGACTCCTCTTTACACGCTCAACAGCTGCTATTGCTGAAAGGATGTGGAGGAGGCACTTGCCTGCAGGTAGCGCATGAGCAGATAGTGATTTTTGTTTCTTCAGCTTTGTATTTAGAGTTTCAATTTGTAGTTTCTCTAGGGCAGCTTGCTATTAGCTGTCCTGGCTTTTAGGAGGTGAGCACGTAGGGCAAGTGTGTCCTAAGGAGGGAGCATGCAGTGGTCACCATCTGGGCAGAAAACAGATAAATATAGAAGACTTTTTACATCATAGATACAATCAAATTCAACTAAGCATGCAGATTTCCTAACTTTTCTTCTCTGGGATACGTGCTCCATCATTTGAACAAAGATGGGAACATATCATACGCTTTGGCCAAGAAGGTCCAAGTTTTCAGCCATCCCATTATTGGAGTGCTTTCCAATTTAAAGCTTAAATCAGAACTAAGTTAGTAAGCTACTTCCAATGCCAAGCACCACAGATCAGCGTATTGAATTTTTTACATTTTTTCCCTGCATGATTAGCATTTTACTTGAGCCTGAGACATTAATCAATAAAAGCAATACACTGTAAACAGAGTAAAATGAAAAAGCAAGTGCTGCATTTTAATAATATAAATAGAACAGTGTGTGGCATGAAGGGCCAAGGCAGAGTCTGCAATCTGAATAGCATCAAAGGTAAAAGAATTGAAGGCAAAGGAAATTTTCAAGGCTGATTGCACACAGTCGAAAAAAGAAGTAAAGAAAGATAAAATATTGAACACTAGTTAGTGTGGGGGATGTGTCAGAAATATTTTATTTCACTGTGTTTTAAAAGATTTGTCCTTGTTGCTGTCTATTTTAAGGGCAGAGAATAAAAGAAAGAGGAGGGGAAACCCAGCCCATGGACTCAATAAAATAAGTAGAATTACATAGAAAAATATTTCAAGCATTGCCATTAAACTGGAGCCAAGTTCTTAATAATAAGTCCATTTCACAGTTTTTGTTCTTTAAAGAACAGTGTCGCAGTGCTTACTTAAATAATTTAAAATTTATCTCATTGTATGTGGCACAAAATATCATTCTGGAAGCCTGAACGTAATAGGCAGCTGCTGTTTAGCACTCTTCATACACAGAGCTCAAGTGCTCGATGGAGCTGGCGAGCGTGGTCTTCCAGGCAGA
Organism: Crypturellus undulatus; assembly: GCA_013389825.1. Taxonomy (NCBI): domain Eukaryota; kingdom Metazoa; phylum Chordata; class Aves; order Tinamiformes; family Tinamidae; genus Crypturellus; species Crypturellus undulatus. The sequence goes on from VWPW01000675.1 coordinate 1,668,288, forward strand.
AGCACAGAGGTGTGTGTGGACACTGGACGTGACAACCCCCCCGCCACCTCAGGGGACAGAGGTAAGCCCAAATTAACCCTCCCATCGCTGCTGTCCTTGTTTCAAGCTGTATTCGAGAGGTCACGCTAAGTGACAGATCATGACAGGCCAAATCATTCACTTTTTTCCCCAGTATGGACGCCGCAAAGCAGTAAGGGATGTCAGCGAAGCTGCAAAACACCATTTTTTGGAGTCTCAACCTTAAAAACTCTGGTAGCACAATCATATTGCCCACAGCTAAAGCCATACAGCTTCACTAACAATTTTATTCTTTGTCCTCGATGGCCAGTAGCTTTAGGCACTGTGTTTTTTACTGGATAGAAATTAGCACTAACCTCTATGCTTGCCACCTTACTTTTTGCTCTTTTTCCTTTCTTTCCATCTCTCTCCCCATCCTTTGTATTCTCAGTAGTGTTACCACAACGTGGGGAAGAGCTTTTATTCATGCGCTGCTTTATTAATTAGTTTTTCATAGAGCTGCAGCAATTAGCAGGGCGAGCTCTCGACGTTTATCTCCTGTAGGCCCCACACAAAGGCTCGCTGGTTGTTTATGCCTTTCTGCGGCAGCAGAAGGGTGGGTTTTGAGTTAAGATGATATTTAGGATAAAATGTTCCCTCACTTTGGAAGCAAAATGCAAAATCTGGGAAAATCTGGGCTGCAGAAAGCCCCCAGGAGTCTCCTTGGGAAGAGAAGGGGTCAGCGTGCTCGACGCCACTCGTCTGCGCCCGTTGGAGGACCTGCCCCAACGCTGCCCGAGGTGGCTGCTGCCTTCATTGCACTCCCTCTCCTCGTGTGGGCTCTGAGATCGTGACACTTCATGTCACGAGTCAGAGACATTTATTTCCATGTGAAATAGGATGAGCAGTTCTTAACTATTCCTGATCTGCAGGTTTCTGAAAGTTTTCTATCAGAGATCTGGTCTTTTCCATAGCAAACTGAAGTCCCCAAAGAGTTGTGTAGACCCCCAAAAATCTGCAAAGATGATGGTAAAACCCACTGAACCAGAGAGATAGCAATGAAGAAGTTTGTTTTTTGAGAAGTCACTGGGTATTTCTAAAGTTTACTAAATGGGAAAGAGTGACTACCCGTTGGTTTTTGGAAAAACAAGGAAGCAATCATGGTGGGACTTTGGGTGACTTGCTGATGAACTGGTTTTCTGTTCCTCTGCTTGATATAAGCTTTGGCTCAAGACTGCATGTGTCAGATTTATACTCTGGAAAATTTTTATAATGCTCATTACTTAAGCACGATCAAAATGTTTGCTACTATGCAAAAATGTTAATAAAATGACTTTCTTGTTTACAAAAAGAGACAAGCTATTATCTTGTTCCTACCACATGGGTGTAAGGATCCAGCTGCAATGCTCAGACCACAAGACTGAGGTAAAAAAATAATAGCAGAGCAGATGCGTTCCCCTGCACAGTGTGGAATAAAAGGAAACATCTGCCCTTTGGCCCCTAAAGGATATTGCTTGCAGAGATGAGCAAATTAAGGGTGCATTGAAGATGTAAGGACTCAGCTAAAGGGAGCTGCTGCCTTAGTAACCATCTCTAGCCCAGCTTTTATTCTCTGATGCATAATGCTATTTAAAATACAGAGCAGAAATAATTCTTGTAAGATACAGGCATTGAAGTACAAACATCTAAGTACCCACAGAATATATGCTACTATTTTGTCCAACAAATAAGTAAACAAACAAAGGGAATATTTTTAAACACTAAACCTACATCAGTCATATTGCTGCAGGATAAAATATGGATTTAAAAAAAAAATCTATTGAGTCATAAATCTCTGTATTTCCCTTTGTGTTTGATCTCATATATTACTCGGAGTTTCTAAAATGATAACAAGGCATGCATTAAAAATATTTTTCTTATTGTTACATTTCAAGCACGTTTACTGTTAGCTGCTTAGCTTCATTATGTATCATAGTCTGAATCTACAAATCAAGTATAATTAGACTTAGAGAACTGATTGGATTTCTAATTAAGCTACATTGGAAACAACAATGCACAATCAGTAAATATTCTGACTAGGTACATTTTAAAGAGCAACTCTTGGGCTTTTTGCTGATGACTAGACACCAGTGTCATTAAATTTGTTGGTGGCAAGCAAATTTTAAAGCTAAAATAGAGGCAATTAGTAAAGATCTTGAAATATTTAATCACGTTTGTCCAATTAGTGTGCAATTAGGCAATGGTGTGGCGTGGGACAAACATTCTGCTTCAGTGTTTGGTAGAGAAGGATCCCTTTGAAATTTTGCTATTTAGTTTATTGATATATAAAAAGGAAGTTATGGTTGTAATTTCCAATTTAAAAAAATACTGTGCAGATGGTCTGACTATATATTTAACAATGTTAAACAAAACTAAACAAGGGAAACATGTTACCTGAAATTACACAGCTGTGATCAGTGAATAAGCTCCAGATCACATTGGATTACAGCTGTGGGCATCCTGATCGGAGAAAGCGCCAGGTAGTTATGATGGTAAAATCAAAGCTGTGCAAGTTTGCCTGTCACATCTTGGAATGACATGATAATTTTGTCCTTGACTGAAGGTACACTCTTTCTTTGAGCTTTGCCCCTTTGTTTTGAATTCCTTCCATGAAGTCTTATGCTGGCAAATTCCCTGTGGAAAGTCAAGTGGTAGCTTTTTGTGAATAATCCAGTTGTTAGGAATTATCTTGACTTCTTGACTTAGCATTTTGACTGCCTTTTGGGAACTTTTAGGCTCTCTTTCTAAAATGATCTCCACTGATATTTTTATTAGTTTTATAAAATTTCAGTGTACTGTTCTAGTTAGCATGTTTAAAGTGCCTGCTGTAAGGCACTTAAATATGCGACCCTGCATCAAAAGTGTTATCGTATTGATATTTCTTCAAATCAGTTTGCTCTGTAAGGCTACATGCAGATTGTAAAGGAATAATGCCAGGGAAAGTTCCCAGGTGCTGAAACTCAATTATCTGGCCTGCTGGGTTGTTAGAATGGGCCCTGGCATGGTTTTGGCTTGGGTCAAATATCACTCTTCCAAGCCATCCCTGGATACCGCTCAGGTGTTTGCGCTGGCCAGGGCTGGCTCCCAATAGGCATTTGCGGAGGGAAGGAGAATTAGGAGAATGGATGTGGGACATTGTGTGCCAGCTGGCCTCCATGTCAAAGCACATTTAACCTTCTAATATCGCTATTCCCTGTGGGTTCACAAGGAATGAATCTGAGGGAAAGATATCTAACAGAATTAACTAAAGATGATGTGAATACCAGATTGCATCCTTATCTTTTTCTCCACTGCAGAGGTCTTCTCATTTCCACCTCTTATTTAATATGAACCAAGAAACATGAAGAGACTCTTTTTTTACTCTGACATTAAGGATATTTAGTTTAGCTGTTGCTTAAATTTGACTGCCACTGATTTTTTTCTCATAAAAGAATAATAAATGATCAAATTATAAAATCTCTTTCTGATAAATATCCTGTTAAATATTGTCACCAAATGCCAGTAAGCCATTGCAGCTTAGCAGATTTGATGATTGTCAAATGTATGATCACATCTGAGAAGTTTTTATTTGATTTTAGCGTAGCAAATAATGCTGAAATGAAGCAAACGATGTTTCCTAACAATGCTGTGCTTTGTTTTCTTTGATAGGTACAGACCAGGAAATTCAAAGTAGAGAATTTGGTCTTGCAATCAGATTGGAAAGTGAGAGAATTTTGTGAACAAGGTCATATTCACAAAAGTAATGCTGTACCAAAAGGAGAAATAATGCTAAGAGGAGTATCACATGGGAGAGAGGTGAAAGCAGTAAAATGAAGAATTAGGCTAGTATTCATCTATTCCTTGACCTTAGTTATATGCAGCGTCAGTTAAACACTGAATTTTGATCCTTTGCTATTCAAACTTTAAAAACAATATTGGCCAGGTTTGCAACTCCCCACTTCTTAGGAAAAGTTTATATCAAGTTTTCTTGGGTGCTTTCCTTTGGGTAGAATAAAGGCCAGTGCTCTCCCTGAGGGCTGGGGTTTGATCAGCCTCCAAGGGAAGCATGAAGATTGCTTCAGTTCAGTCTCCTGCAAGTCAAACTGCAGGATGGAGAATCTGAGCCCCATTGTGAACCTTGTAGTACATGAATCACTGAAGCTTTTAATTATAATTATGTTATGAATAAGAATAACTGATAATAATAACATTTGTTGAAGTTGTTGTTACAAATACATACATGATGTCCTTAATTATATTTGCTGGTTACACTTATGTTTATAGATATGCTCTGATTAATAGAAGAGTCGGGTTTCTATTGATGTGAATAGCCAAGAGCGGCAGGTTCTTCAATGTGTCGGCAAATTGACTGCCAAATTCTATATGGAAACAAGATGTGTACGTGGTATTTCATGGATTTCATGGCCTCTGCATCACCACAGCTTTGTTCAAGTAAGAGATCAGGAAACCTAATCAATAGGCAGAATGCCAGAAGATTGAATAGCCAGCTGGAGAGGCAACAGAAGACAAGCCTCTCTCAGATAATGCCTTGTGAAAATCACGCAGGCACTTGGAGGGGTTAATGAAACACTGCTCTGAGTTACAGTGTTCTCGAGTCCCCGGAAGAAAATGGCACCTTTCACCGTTTTCTAACACCTGGAGAAGGGAAGACACTGCAGCTCCATTTGTAGGAAGTTTGTAGGCATGTGTAACTTTAAGCTACCCTTCAGTAAGAGTACTTGTGTTTATATCCAGAAGCATTTGCTGAACCTTCCTCAGGTGTGACCTAAATCCTCAGACATGCATATATATTTATACATATATATATATATATATATATATATGTATACATACACACAAATTTATATGCACACATATATATAGAGCATGAGTCTGTGCATACATATATATAGTCTAAATATACATACACATGAACATACATAGATGTAGGCATATGTTATGTATCTATAGATAGATGACATGAATTTCAGAATGGAAGGAACATTTGGGAAAATCAGAAAAGAAAAAAACTCTTCATTTGCTAGTGGAAACAAAGCTAGCCCTTGAGTAGGGATCCATAGTCTGCTGTCAAAGCAAGCACGGGATGGACACAGAGACCTGCAGGATCTCTGTAGCTGCCGTATTCCTAGCAGTGTTGTCTTTATCAAAGAAGTAAAAGTAGATTTGAAAAACCACTTTGATGTGCAAGACATCACAGAGCAGAACTCCCATTCATTGGCGAGCCAGTCCATTATTTAAGTCTCTCAGACAACCGCACAGATTTCTATAAAGGGAAAAGTGGCTGGGCTCTGGAAATGAAAACCCCAACAGCATGTATTCTGCTGGCTTCTGGAAGCTTTCCCTCCAAATTTAATCTTTTGATTCTGTGAAAAGATATCAGGCTTAGGCTCAGGGGCCGTATTGTATGGCCAGTCACTCTTGACGAAGTGCTGAGTGTGTTGCTGCAAATCTCTCCTGTCCCAGCCAGTGCAGGTGAAGGGAGGGCACAGCAGGCAGAGGGGCCCCAAAAGCCTTCAGTCTTCCTCCTTTTATCCATCCTGGGTCCCAGAAAACCTCCAACCTGTCTTTTATCCATCCTGGCCAGCACTTGCTGTGCACATCTGGGTCCAGTGGGGTGAACCACGCGCGCATTGAACCCAGCTGGGAGCAGGCAGCTGCAGCTCCGCAGGAGGATGCAAGCTCCTCATGGGAAGGCCCGCAGCCCTGTGGGCAGCACGGTGCCAGGTCACCCCAAGCAACGCCGCGGATGTCGCCGTTGCAGGGGGACAGCAAGCACCGAGCAAGCGGAGGCCTCCCCTCCGGCTGGCACAGCGGTGCGAGGCAGCTGCCCGGCGCCACGCGAGCCCCGTGTCCTGCGATGGTAGCGGGGCGCACGCCTTGCCTGCCTCCTCTCCACACCGCAGCAAACCATGCGGATTCGTAGAACAGGCCTGTGAAATTAATTATACTGAGAGTGCTTGGTAACCAAATGAATTGTAAATTGTACATTATTAAAACAGCATCAGAGCACCGACAGATCTATTATTCTTTAGGGAAATGTATGAAGATAAGAGCTTTGTATGCTTTAGGGGTCTTTCTAGCCACCACATAGGCAGCTTTGCAAGAAAATATGTGGCAATATTTTGTTTCTGCCTGAGTTGCAACTGACACAATCCTGCATTGTTTATTTGTATTACATTATCTGGTGTTTCACATATGCGACATGGTGTACACTACCAGGGAGGGGACATGCCCGGTGCCTTTCTGTTTACCCAATTTCAGATGCTGCTTGGGATTAATCACCTCCACTACTGTGTCAAGAAGCTGTAGGTGCAGAAAAAAATGCGATAAATTTTCAGCATCTCCTTTTGCATGTATCATATAGCTAAAGAGATGCATGGCTATTGTTAGCCTCACTGTTTCACTTGCACATTGCTCCTTGCTGCCTACCTTTGTCTTTTAGCTTCTGAGAATGGTAAGAGGGTGAGGCGAGGAGATATATATTTTCACAGCATTCAGAAAATGCAGTCGTAATGAAAAGGCAGTATATTCACGTGTACACGCATGTTTTTCTTGTTTTCTTTCATAACACCTCACCCCCTTCATGTTCCTCCCATGCAGTGTCTGATATCCTGAATCCCACATGTGGACTGGCATCTTCTGACATACTTCTGACCAAAAATAGCACGCCATCTCTCCAAGGTATACCAGTTTTCCACGTGAGTCTTTATGGGCTCCCCTCTGTGATACATAGTGCAATGGCCTATCTCACTTGTCACCTCCATCAGGAAGATGCGTTAAACAGAGCAGGGGAAAGACGTGAGTGAGGACTTGTCAATGCTGCTGTTGAAGAGAAGGTAGCTACCCTGGCATTGTGTTTTTTTTTTTTTTTCTTCCCATCTTCCCTCCCTTTTGTTTTCCCTTTTTTATATTTTCTCCCTGAAGAGAGACGGGAAGGAATGTGCCCTATCCTGGCAGTTGCTCGTGAGTGAAGAGGAGAAGCAGCTGGAGGCTTCCCTCACCTGGAGGAGCATCTCCCGACTCAAGTGCGTGAGGCAAAGGTGCAGAGAGGGGTCTGCGCCATCTCCGCGGGGGCCTCTGTCACTGGGGAATCTCAGGGGCTTCTTGTATATTACAGTAACACTAAACATTTCATTTCTGGATCAGCAGGATCCAGTCTGATCATCTTTCCTTCAGAGAAGGCTTCTCAGGAGAGCAGTTCACCCCTGACTACCAGACCTAGATAGCTGTTCAGCAAAACTTGCACCTCCTGTAGGCAAAGGAGTTATGATAATAACTGCAACTGAAGACTCAGTTAAAGCAAAGTAATACACAGAATTTCAGGACAGGGTTTCCCCTTCATTCAGACAACAGAGACAACAAAATTTGCTTGGCTAAGATATTCCCCCTGACAGGGGAGGGCTTCTTTGCTTGTTTTCAAAGCAGAGATGAGGCTTTATATTTTAGAGCATCCACGTTCCTTGGAACAACCCTCCTAACTCTGTTGAACGCTATAAAACACGGTGCTGCCGCTCGCGCCCTCGCCGAGCCCCGCGGAAGCCAGCCGCACCCCGGGGCGAGCAGCCCGCCGGCCCCCAGGCCTGCCTTGGCGGGCGGCGCACTGCCTCGCGAAGCTCAAGAGAGGGCAGCATTTTACTGAGGCTGCCTGCAAGGAGAGCGAGGGCTCCAAGTGCGCGGAAGAATGTCGGCAAGGGAGGATCTGCGGTTGCGGTATAAACATATCACGTTCGGGAAGATTAAACGGGATGCAAGGAAAGTTGGGTTCCTAGAACTCTGCATTTGCCAAAATAATAAAACAACAACAACCACAACAAAACTGTTGACTGATCTGGGATGTTAATGCATGCACCCCGTTCTATGTTCAAGGAATCTTCCTATCATCTGGCACGCACCCATCACACGAGGACTTTGCCACCAACTTTCCTACTACTAATTGCAATAATCAGCTAATAACAGCCTGGCGGATCATGGATAAGCACCATATTTGAATGAAATATTGAATAGCGACTTATGTAATGAAATAATCCACCTCTCTCTCATCAAAGCCCTCTTTCAACAAAATTCTTCAACCTGTGCTTCAGATGTAAGCAGACCGTTATTTTGAATTATTTAGGCATCTACTTAAACACGGGCAAAACCCATTCAAAGTGAACTGCTCCCTGCAGCTGACCATGACTTCCCTGCCATTTGGAAAGAGTCTCTCAAGTGTTTGCTCTACTTGAAAAGCAGCACAGTATTGACTTTTACAGGGAACTTCAGTGGAACAATATACATTTAAAGTATATGCTGCATTCATAAAGAAATACGGGACACCCAAGTGTAACCACAATTTCTTAGTTTACCCTCTATTTAATATTTAGGGAAATGTTACTCTTTTCAAATAGCCATTTTTGTTAACGTTGTCTCTGCTGCATTCAGCCAGATTGCCTGTATCACAGAAGAACCAAAAACAGGGCAAATGCCCTTTTTGCTTTTCTATTTGCATCTAACAAATAACAGATGTTGCAGTATTGAAGACGCACACCTGGTATGACTAACAAGGGGTTTCTAAAATATTTGTCCTATGATGACAGTTACTCTCCTATTAAGTATTTACGTAATGAAATGGACACACAAGCAGGAGCTGCAGCAGCTCCGCGTAAGCAGCACCAGCAAGGTGGTTGAAATAAGGGTTTCTTCTGCGATCGCAGGCAGGCTGTGCCTACATCTCCGGGAGGACACCAACTCAAGCCGGAGGGTTTGAGGAGCTGGCCCACCATGAAGAGCCACTCAGGACTCTCTGAAGGGTCTTGGTGAAGCCGGGATTTGGGGCTGCTGCCCCTCGCAGCGTGTCCCTCAGGTGCAAGCGGCTGCCGTGGCTGCTCCGCGCCCCGAGGACGTGCCAGCTGAGCCCTTTTGCTCGAGGGGATCTGGCACAGCATCTCCCAGCAAACCTGCCAGGAAGCGGGGTCAGCCCTTTGCAAATAAATCCTGCCTGGTCTGAGTAACACGAATGGGCTCCTGCAGGATTAATTCACCCCTATGATAATGCCACTACTGTTTGCACAAAGCAGTGGCATGTGATAGTTTCTTATTAAGACACTCAGGATATGCATTAAGACCTCACTAAACAAAGTAGGGCTTGGGGACAGGAGAAGGCACAACATTTCCTGGCTTATCGTTCACTACTCTTTTATCAGGCTCAATGCGGAGCTGCAGTCAGTGTTGTAAATGGACTGAAGAGTTGGCTAGATCACCGCGGTGTATACATTTGTACCATCTCTTACTCTCTATTTCGTAATCTCTGCAGCTGTCTCCAGTGAATCATGGTATATACGTCTACCCCGAGAGTGTGTCAGGGTTGTTGTCCCTTTGTTCCTCACAACGGAAACGCGCGTGTCTCAACAAGGTGTGCGTATACCATATTAATCCCTTCTAACGTGATGTCTGCAGGCCCTTAAAAGTAGAGCCCAAAAAGTGACTTTTTTTCACCTTTTCTTTCTCTATTGCAGCACGTAGCTTTCTTGCTGGAAGGATGGCTACCTACTCCCATACCTGCGCATACGCGTATGTCCACGTGGATCACAGGTAGGCACTAACAAAGCACACACAGCAGCCTGGAAATATGTTATGAAAATTAACTGCATTACGGAGAGGAGTCGCGTAGAGGAAGCCGCGGAGCTCCGTGGCGCTCCCTGTTGCTAGGTGCCTTCACACTGGCACAAACCTGCCGTTCCTCCCTGACACGGTCCTGAGATGCTTGCCCTGCGCCCTCCCCTTTGCTGGTGCTCGGGTGCTGGCGGTGGGATGGGGCTGGGGATGCCGGGTGCCCATTTAGCGGCGGGGAGCTCGGAAGCGAGCCCCGGCCCCGCTGGGAAGGAGCGCGGCCCCGTGGTGAACGCTATCGCGGCGCGCGGTGGCTGTGATAGTAGGCGCTTTGGGTGTTACACGCGCGGCCCTGCGCTGGCTGCTCCCTGCCGCTCGCCCGGGCTCTCGCTTTAGCAACACCCCACACACCTGTTCAAATAATATTACTATTGCCTTGTGTTGACACCACATCCACCCTTTCCTTTCATACAACAAGAGCTCCTGGTGAACTGCGCATGGGAAGCCTGTGGCCGCGGCGGCAGCGTGTTTACCCGTCCCCGCTTTGTTGCCACAGATACTTGGTAGCGAGCAGGGAACAAAGATCAGTTTGACATCCTTGTTAGGCAGGATTTGCCCCCCGCCCTCCCCACAAAAGGCTCCTGGCTGCTCCGGAGGGCTGAGCCCGCAGGTGTGCCATCACACCTGTCCTGGGGAAACAGAATGCAGCGCCCCACACCATGGCCATCGCCGGGGCTGGAGAAAGGAGACCTTGCCCTGCAGCGAGCGCTTGTTTTAGAATTTCAGCAAAGCAAAGCAAACGGACTGATATCTCTCTTTATGGTTAGCGCTGGAGCCGCGCATGGATGAAAGCGCTGCCAGCCGGCGACTCGGCTGCTCCGAGGAGGCTCAGGGCCAAGTGTGAAGCGCGAACGGGAAGGTGTCGGGCGAGGAGGAAGAGCATTGCAGAGCTTCCAGTGCGCTTGCGCTCGCCAGGTTTTGAAGTGGCTGCTGTGAAAACGCCAGCGCACCTCACTGAGCACACACCGGGGCGGGAGAGCGGCGAGCAGGGAGCCCCGCGTGTGTGCGGAGCAGCACGAGGCTCGGGCGCCCGGCTTCGGTGCGCGCTGGGAAACCTCCCTCCCTCCAGGATCTCATCCCGGGCCAGGGACACGAACAGGAGAGGGACCCCAGGGCCAGCCCGGGACAGGCCATACCTCACAGTTTGTTTCCGTCACCCTTCATCCCTACCGGGAAAGCTGCCATTATCAAACATCAAATAATGCATGGCATAAAGTCCTCATGGTTTTAGAACAAGGGGCTAAAAGTTAAAAGCTGCAGGGCCCTGGCACCTTTAAACAGTGCAATCCTGCTTGCTTAGAGCCTAAGGCCCACATCTGGATGCCAATGGAGTAAGTCCGTGCAAAATGGTAAAACTTGGATCCAAACTGAGGGTTGACTGAGGTGGAGCGGAACACTACAGAGCCCCAAATATATCCATTTATTTATGTGGATTTGCCATTTGACATCTGCATCCAAATTTTCCTGAAGCCTTCAGCGGGCATTTGATCAAGATCTGAGTCACCAGAGTTTCCAAAGTGTAGCTGGTAACATTTTTTCACGAAAAAAAAGGTTAGAAAGAGCAATTTGCCATTTTCCAACTAAGATAGTGCTCTATGTACATTTTTTTATAATCTTAGTAAAAGGCTCACCCATAGTTGCCTCACTGTGGTTTGAATAGTGCAGTTTGTACTCGGACGTTAAGAAGGTGCTCCTGCATTTACAATAGGAAGTGCGGTAGATACCCAGTGCCAGCGGGTTTGGAAAGTCTATATGCTGGGCTGCAACTTATGTGGAGAAATGTCCTTGAGGCAGGAAGCATATTTTATTTATTGTTTTATTTATTGCATATGTCAAGTAAATGGAATCCCAAATTATGAAGATGCAAAACACAGTGTGGTTATTTATCAGCACTGAATGTTTTTATGTGCTCCAAAACAACTTGGGGTTTCCCAGCTGACTGCGAGCAGCTTGCTGGTTTTGAAGATCTAGCACCTTTGGAACTGAAGGGACATGCTGAATTTTAAACACTTTGAAAGAGAATTAACTGCATGGACAGCAACATTTTCCATTTCTTTTTTTTTTGCGCTCATCAATGGCAAATGATGAAGCCTCTGGGGGATATTAACACAAGTAAACTAAAAGCCGGAGTGGGACTTTTTAAACAAAGTAAGACAAAAGCCTTTATGCTTCAAGCAAATTACTTTGATTTTTTTTAATGTTTTCACCTCTATTGTTGCCGATGTCTGCATTTAAATAGCGACTTGGTCTGTCTTGGCTCAGGTGCTCCTCGAGATTGCGGACAGCTTCCGAAAACAGCACTGCCGGCTCTCCCGCTCAGGGCACCCTGTCCTCCTGCTCCTTGAGGACTGGATAGTGTCGCCTGGTTTCACAAACCCTCCTGGGAAATCACAGCCCGCGACAGACCAGGGCCCCCCATTGCTGCCTGTGGGCTTTTGTGGAGCAGGTGGAAGAGGCAGAGGGGAGCAAAGGAAGATGTCTTAAAAATCTGATCCTAACAGCACGTACCTTACAGTCCGCTTCATTTGAACAATCCCTTCCTGTGTCCACATTTCCAAGGAGACTTTTCCAATCTAATGAAAAGGCAGAGTACTATTAATTTTGAAACGTTTTAAACACTACATACTGCTGCTAGGCTGCAGTAATTCTGAATGAAGTGATAGCCTGTTGAATAAATACTACGCACTAAAAAAAAAAAGTCCAAATAGGAATTTACAGGATAAAGTGTAACAGCTTCAAAGGAGCCATTGATCTATGCAGTACATTATACGCATGTTAAAAATGGTTAGAATATTTATTTACATGAAACACAACTCAAAAGGAGCCATTATGGTCTTCAAGTAAATTATACATGTTGTGAAAATTGTCTAAGTGCCTCTTTTACCAGGAACAAGTGTATCATGTCAGTTGATAAACACATTATCTTTGGAAAAAAAAGCAAACAAATCCAAGGCTAAAAGAAGGTTAAATCGGGGAAAGAAAAAAAAAAAAAAGGAAGAAAACAAAAACACACTCTCATGCCATGTGGAAGTGTGGCCCATGCCCATCAAAGGAAGAAAAGTCAGGGCTGCTCTGCCCCGTGCCTCGCTCAGCACTGCTGTTGCACTTCACCCGGGGAGGGCTGCCACCCGGGGCCCTCCTCAAGGGGCTCTGGATGTTTTTTGAATACGAGAGTCCTGGGCACCAACAGGAGTTTCGTCTTCCTCACGGGCCAAGAAATGACAAACAGCGACTCATCCGCTCCAGCCACTGCCGTGTCCTGCACTAGGGCTTGAGCTGCTCTTTCCCACGTGTCTCACGTGTCTCTTTTAGCAGCAAGCGCCTTGCTGCGGAGGAGGAGAAGGATGCCGGCTTAGAACGTCTCCCACCCCATCCACGCCACCGTGATGATGCAGCGGTCGGCACCGCAGCCCGGTACCACTGAGTTTTTTGCAGGTGGCCTTTGGCAGTGAGGCCTGGGCAGTGTCGCGGGGCAGCACGGCACCCGCTGCCCGGCTCAGCCATCGCCTCGCCGAGGCCTCTGAGGGCCACTCTGCATCATGCCCCGTTTTGGCATTGCATGAGGAAGGCACTTGTGGGAGGCAGTGTGCGGGTTCTTTCTTAACGCAGGAACGTGAGCAAAGGATGGGTTTTCTAACACAAGAGAGCAAGCAGTTGTATAGGGGAAATATATTTAGCCTGTGTTTTCGGAACACATGTTCTGAGATTATAGAGTAAAAGTGTTTTGGAAGCACTAACGCCGAGTATTGTGAACTGCACTGTCAGAGAAGCCAGCAAATGGTGTTGCATCCAAGACCATTATTTGAATTGTTTGTACTGCAGTTTCTTTTTTTTTTTTTTTCTGGCTGTAAAGATTTTACAAAAATGTGACTTCTACAGCTACAGAAGTATTGAAAATATAAATAATAGTAATGTACTGCTGTGTGTTTGCATAAACTTGTTTATCCTATACACAGTGCATTTATTAACTCTCGGGACACACCTGTAGGCCAGATATGACATTCCTCGTGACCACTTCACTCGTGGCTGAAAATGCTAGGTCTGCTTAAAGGCAACATGATGTGGTTTAGAAAGGGAAAAAAAAAAAAAAAAGAGTACCATTCCCCCGGGAAACAGAAGTGATCCTCCGTAAGAGGTGGAATTGGGCTGCTATATGAAATTGCCATCTCCTTTGGTTATGAAACCGAAGAGGGGATCCTCAGCATCTGCAAGGACGGGAAGCCCCATGCTGCAGCTCACCACCGCACATGCAGCGCTCACTGCTACTGCACTGTGGACAGCACACGAGTCAACGATGGAAAACATCTTGCTCCCTCATCTATTGATCCTCCAGACCGTTTTCTAGTCTCTTACAATGTCCAGTGTCCCAAGCAAGAGTCTTTGCAGCCCCTCCTAGGAATGTGTTTCGGAATCGGCATCTCTTTAGGAAGAATCTCCTGATAATCACCCATGGCTTTTGCTACATTTAGCTCCCTTTTGTACCTGCAACATAATTCCCATAGCAAAGATAAAGTAAAAAACATGAATACAATTTTGCATATTCCATCTCTTTTCTTCCAAAAAGATGCGATTAGCTGGACATTACAAATGGAAAACTGGAGGGTAGTTTGACAGCTAGTGACTTGCTCAAGGTCACGAAGAAGACTCAGCAGCAGAGCAGGGAACAGAATTTGGTATCCTAATTCCTAAACTGGCAGCTTTACCCCAACTCTCATCACGCAATCAAATAGCTCCTTTTAAGGAATGCTTTTGTGACCAAGAGGAAAATCCAAGACCTTAGAAGCAAGAGTCCTTTCAATTTGCCTGTGTGTGTATACTCTTACTTCTTTTGCTATGTGAAGAACGTGATTTAAATGAGGTATGGATTTAAAATATTTCCAAAGTATCTAGAACTGTTGATAAACAAGTACGGCTGCATTTAGGAGGGTACTGGTTCCAGCCGTCAGTAAGCAAGTGATTAGATATTCCTCGCTTACAGCTTCACATTTAGCATAAGGAATAAATCAAGACCAGCATCTACTATGCTCCAACCGAGCTTTATTGAATGTTATATGGGTGCTTTCACATCTGTCAAAGATACTATATAACACAAGAATTTTTCACAGCTCTTTAATAATACTTCAGTCTTCTAAGGTCTCTAACTTGTTGCACCAACAGCAGTTTTTTGAAGAGGACAGCAAAATTTTCACAGTGCTAAACTCAAGAGATGGCCCTGAAGCAATCCAGAATTTGGTATGGTTGCAGTGAAGGTATATTTTTTGGATTAATCACAAGCTCTCTACTAGCTTTAGTATGTGGAGACACTATAAGGTTTAACTTGGTAAAAGACACCATGTTTTGCTTGCTTCCTCTTCCGCGTAACAGGATACTGTAATCTGGCAACAGCAGAGAAACCAATAGTACCACTGAGCACTAGCATTACTGAAAAAGCACATACTAAATATACTAAACTCCAAAGGCTAATGTGGGTACAATAAATGTTAATAGGAAAAACAAGGAAAATAAGGATATAAATGTAAACCTTTTCATTAAATATATTTATTTTACAATGCAAGAAATCATAAACTGCTGTAATGTAAACCTAGTCATAGCATTCTTGCTTACGCTCACTCCCTAAAATAGTTGGAGACCGAAAAAATCAGAGGTTCATGACTCCACTTTTCATTACATGTATTTCGCTTATTAAACTATCATTATTAGAAGATCAATTGGGGGAGAAAAAAAAAAAATGTAGGGGACCCCACTCCTTGTCCCTGGAGTCAGCGCTAAGCCTCTGAAATGCCAGCAACTTCAATGGAATTGCAGTGACAGGAGGCCTCACGCTTGCAGATGTGTTCACTAGTCTTTGATTTGATCTTAATGCAATTATTTTGATTAAGAAAATGTTCATCTTGTTGACATTATTGCTGTAGTCAATAGCTAATGACCCTGGTAGTTCATTTCCTTATAAATATTTAACTTAATAGAAGTCCCTTGGGTTAGAGTACTTTTGACACTTGTATAATCTGAAACAAATCCTCCCTTTTTTTAGCCAAACAGGCCATGTTACCCACACAGTCGGCTAGCTATTTACAAAGCACCCAATTAAATCCTACTTAATTCTCCCACTCTGAAAATCCCATCTCACTTGTGCACAGGCTACCGATCACACAACATGAGCATCTTTTACCTAGTCTGGACATTATATCCTGTAGAACTTGACTGTATCAGAACCCACTATAAAGAGGAATTTGCCCATGAAGCAGTATCAAAAAAGAGAACATGTAAATTCAGAGGATTGAAGAAATAAGCTGAAGAATCACAGTTAAAGACAGGTAAATCTAGTTTAATGTTCACATGTAATAGTTACACATCACAGAGATTAAACAGGATTTTAACTGTAACATAGCTGCAGTGAAATGAAAATCATTTTGTGCTAGAAAAATAATCTTGACACAGTTATCCGATTTTTGGTCTACTTAAGTTCATTTTAAGATGGATTTAAACCACTGATCATAATGACTTTGCCCATGTGCTTTTCCACAGTCCCATATTAATATTCTTTGGACGAAGGCGACAGTAACCGTTTTTCTTAATGGTTTGCCCTTTGGTTGCAAGCAGAGAACTGTTTTCACTTTTTAAGCAATTAATAGGCTATAGGAATGCAAGTTTGCAATAAAACCTTTTGGTGCTAAATGAAGTTCAGAACAAATTCCTTGATTTGATGCAACAGCAGATTTAAAAAAAAGCTGATTAAAGATCTAAAGCATTGCCCCATAATGCAAAAAGTAGATAGAATCTGGTTTTTTTTATTCTCAGTAAAAAAGCACATCTTAATGCTACTCTTATAGAACGCACTAAAAACCCCTGTGCCTAAATGACAAAAGTGTAGTCTCAAAATGTATAATACATTTACAAACATTTTAAATTTAGATTGAAGAAAACACATTTGTATGGACTCAGAACAAGTTTATTTGCAATTAGACATCTCATGCAATCATGCAGGACCACTAGGTATAGCTCTAACTTCCGAGTCTAAAAGACATTTGGGGACCAAAAAAAGAAAAAAAAAAAAAAAGAAAAAAATCCCTTAACATTCAAGATATTTTCATATTAGCAGCTCTGTACTTGAGCTGAAAGTAGTTTGCTAAAGAGATATCCCCCACAGATTTAAAAAAAAACATACACACCTTTATAATATTTACAAAAAATATTTAATTAAAAATATTTTATAATTACAGTAGTCTATTAAAGCATATACTTTTCTCACACTTATAGAACATCTCTATATATACACAGTATGAAATGTCACTCAATTTATCTATACAATATGTAACATTCCTGCAGGGAGAAGAAAGTTCCCTGGGCCCCAATAAAACCATCTATTTTAAACAATAGATGTGGAAATATATCTACAATGCTCCGGTAGATTAGTAAAGCTTCGAAACGCAGCTGCTCGGTCCCTTACAGTTAGAACACTTCTAAAGTCTGGGTTAACGCCGGCTCTCTTCTCTCTGCGCGCCCCCGACCGCCTCCAGCCACCGACCAGGGCGCGCACGGGTCGCGGCAGACAGAAAGCGAGCAGGAGAGGCAGGTTTCGGGGCGGGGGGAAAAAGAATAAAATAACAACGAGGGTGGGAAAGAACAGGATGGCTACGGACGTGCAAAACGGTGGCGGGCGGGCCGGGCTCCCTCGGCTGCAGCGCGGGGACGGGGGCAGCCGCTGC
>VWPW01000675.1:1687429-1698242 GCA_013389825.1 Crypturellus undulatus
CCTCCCGCCCGGGCGGCGGCGCGGGGAGGGGGGCGGCCACCCCCGGGAGGAGCGGCAGGAGGAGGAGGAGGAGGAGGAGGAGGAAGGCGGTCCGGGGAGGAAGCACTGCGGGAATGCGGGCGGGCCGCGGCGCCCGGCGGCTCCCGGCGCGGTGCCCGCGGGGAGCGGGGCGCCCCCTCCAGCTCCCCCCCAACCCGGGCGGGGGGTGTCAGCGCCCCCAGTCGCGAAATATTCTCTGCCCACCCCCCCTCCTCCCCCATGTCTGTGGTTATTACCCAGCTCCCGCATTCCACCTATTTGTACTTTGGGCCGCCGTCTGGAAGGCTGGGAAGATCCGAGGCAAAACTTGACGGGGGGGGCAAGAAGGAGGAAAGGGTTTAGGGACTCAAGCAGAGCAGTGCCTGGGAACATTAAATTAGAGCACATAACTATTAAAAATGCATGGGGATGGAGTATTTAAAATTCCTCCATGACATATAATATTAATCCGTTTTATGTAAAATTCATACCTGTAACTTAATTTGCTCCATTAATGCTCCAGATCACGTATTAGTAGACGTACCATGTTTTAAATATGATGCTGGAAATGTCCAGAGTTCTGTACTCGGAGGCAGAGCATTAAAATTAACAGGCGCGTACTCCAGAGTCCTGCTTAAGTCATCGTGTGGCAGGCTGCAACCTTTTAATTTAATAATGCCTCGCTCAAACTTTCTGTTAATTCCTTCTAAGGACCGAGAGCCGGTGCACGTCCGAATGGGACACCAGAGGAAGAAACGCAGTGCCCAGTCCTGCGGCTGTGCCGATCACTGCTTCTCCTCCCGGCTCTCGGCCAGGGGAGTAGGGCTGCTCGCATGGGCAAAGGGCTGCGGGAAGGAGTAAGGGCTGCAGGATCTGCCCCGAAGCTTGTAAGTCAAACCCAGCAGAAGGGAAGAAATCCATAATGGTGATTAATGATTGCATGTCCCCTCGATGCTTAGTCACAACGGGTGATATATAAAGGATACAGTGGGAAGCTGTCAAGCCTGGGACTTGAATGAGCGGTGAGACTGGATCATCCGAAGAGTTTAATGAAGCACACTTGGATGCTCTCGCCCCCTCTAAAAACACTGAGACTCTGTCTTGCAGATACCCACACTATTACTTTGCCTCTTTTGCCCCATGCTACCAGTGCCACCAGCGGCTGTTGGGCTCCTCGAGGCACAAAAACTAAGTACGTGTGTTAATCCTTGTCCGGCTGGAGTCTAGATGTGCGTGCTACATCATGACAGGACCATGGAAAGATGGATTTCCATTAGCTACAGGCTGGGTGAACCCGATTCTGCTGCAGTCGTTGCTTCTGCTCTGTGAAGCGCCACTCCCTGCAGTCCCTGCGTCTCACAAGGTGGAAATTATATGGGCCCTAACGTGTACATTATGGTTACACTCTGTTTGCTCCTTAGACTGCCCATAATATGGATGGAGTTGCTAGGCTCTTTTTTTTCCCCCAAAAATATGTAAATTATGGTAAGCATGCAGACTATAATCTTGCTGGTCTGTTCTTAATTAAAATCTATGTGAAACTAGATATAGTGTAATATTGGATTGTGCTGTTTGCACTGAATCCCTTCTACGAACTAATCTGATCTCACTGGAAATTTGTGGGGAACCCCAATATGTACCTGGTTCCCCTTTAGGTCTCCTGAAGCCAATCTGAGCACATTATATCTACGTACACACACACACACTCTCTCCAGTGGCACTATAGAAAATCCACTGAGACCACACTGAGTCTCGGAGATGACTCAGTGTTTCTGGAATCCTGTGATATGCCACAATAGGCAACGGATCTGTTTTTCCATTAGGCAGCCGAGGATACAGGGGGAAATCTGTGGGTTTGTGGGCATTGTTGAAGTTGTGAGGAGGTCGTATGCATTCACACAGCTAAGGTATCACAATAGAAATACGTAGGAAAAGAGAAAGCAGCCCTCCCCTTCGCCCAAGGCATAAATATTCAGGGGATTTCCTCTAGTAACTCCCTTTGATACTCATGAAGTTGATACATGCTAGCCCGACATGCTCTGGTGAACAATAGGCACCAATTCCTGTTAACAACTGGCCTGCTTTTGCTCTCCTTGAAGTCAATGGGAGTTTTGTCATTGACTTAAGTGGGAGCAGGTTGGGTCCAATGCTTTTTCAAAATTTAGATTGGATGTGCACCAGATGCTAAGTAAATTGGCCTAGGAATGGGTTGGAGCCCCCATTATACTCGCCATGGAGGTAGGTATAGCGAAACTCCTCATCCCTGAAGACACACACAAAGGGAGGTTGGTGGCTGCTATTCATGCTTTTGTCCTATTAATAGCAGTAT
Source organism: Crypturellus undulatus (assembly GCA_013389825.1). Classification (NCBI taxonomy): domain Eukaryota; kingdom Metazoa; phylum Chordata; class Aves; order Tinamiformes; family Tinamidae; genus Crypturellus; species Crypturellus undulatus. The sequence continues at coordinate 1,689,777 of VWPW01000675.1, forward strand.
TTTTTCAGGACATGAGTGCGTATGAGGGATTAATGTTCTTGTTTCTAACCAGATCAAGTATGGAATTTAAAATAAATTCTGGATATCTTTAAACGCGTGGTCCCTTCCTGGCTGGCTGGCTGGAGGAGTTCATCTGCCTTGGCTGGGTTTTCATGCGTCTCTTCCAATACCCGGAGTAGAGATTCATTCTCTTTGTTACCAGCTCTTGCTGTATTGTCACAAGATACTTGATAGTGCTTCAATGCGCCAGTTTATCTGAGAACTGATGGGTTCAGATCAGATTGTAGATACTCTGTGCAGCTTGAAAAAGCTCCTTTTGATGTAGAACCAAAGGAAAACAAGCTAAAAATGAAAACAATTACGGGTCTTGCATGCCCTTTGTCGTGAGGATAATCCCATTAAACTCAATGAGGATACTCTTGTGAGTAAAGGAAGATGAATTTGGCAGCACGTCTGAGTATGTGAAAATATGATTCATGGCAGCTGAAAAAATAAACCTGTCCATTGATGCCGATTCTGGGCCACAGCTCCTCGGGACCTGATGGAGTGTCAGGGCACAGGTCCTTCCAGGAGGGGAGCACAGGAGACATCTCCCCTGACAGCACTCCAGATTTACACGTGTTTTGTGCATCATGCCGTGCCATGCCATACCGTACCATACCATACCATGGTAGTTCAAACAGTCTCAGGACAGACAAAATTTGGAGGGAACGCATCTATGCATGTACATGGAAGTAAGTAAATGCATGCTTTCTTACAGCAAGGTTACTTGCTATACCTACCTTAAGAGGGCATGAAATGCACACAAATGCAAACAAGCACTCTACATTTTTTTTTCCTTAGGTTAAGAAACAGCGGTTGAGTCAAATGCTCCCGTTTTGAGGCTTTGGTCCCCCTGTATCGGGGCAGCGCAGTGAAATCCCAAGTACTTCTCTGCTTGAGGCTGGGAGCCAGCATGACAAGTTTCATCTGGAGGGGCACAAAGAGATATGATGCTTAGACCCGCCGGCTCCATTCCCGTTGACTTCAACAAGCAACCAGGAGACTCAGATCTCAGAGGAGCTGCTCAACACCTAGAAGGGCCGATCATTAAAAAAGCATTATAAATCTCTGAATGGTTTACGCTTTATGAGGGAAATAGCAACTGATTCCTCAGTGGTGCCATTACTCTCCACTATTGCTATCATTCAAATGGCAATAATGTTGGTTATTTACCTTCAATTAAAATATCTAGTTAGTTGTGATGTCATTTAAAATAGCACTATAATGTGTTTAGTGCTCCCTCACCAAACACCACAGATAAACTCCTCTTGGCAGCCGGGGATACTGATATGAAATGAAAAATGGGGTGGGGGAGAGAGATGGAGAAACGAATGTGCGGCTCTTTGGCCGGGCTGTTATTCCTGCCCGTGTATTCCTGCGTGTCCTGCTGGAGGCTGTGTGGGCAGTGAGGCTGCGGGCGCCTTTGCTGTTTTACCCCGTGGGCTCTCATGAAGACCCAAAATATCGGGAGTTGGGGGAAAAGGAGAAATGCCCTTAGCTCTGATACCAAGTGACTGAAATCCGTCTGTTTTCTGGACTACTGTTCCTCGCCAGCGATGATTCATCATCAGAGCTCCTTGAAACTCTTCTTAAAGCAAAGCTTTTGCCAGTGATCAAAACCAGGTGGGTATGTGTGTGCATGAGTGTGTGTGTGTGTCTTGAGAGAGCAAGGCCTGGAGTTACACTTTCTAAGCAAGATTTTCAACTTTATACCCCTCCCCAAATAACCTTAACTGATGTCCGACCTGATTTCTCAAGTTCGAAATACAAACACAACCCACAGGCATCCCTTAAGGTGCTCTTTTTCTCTCACTCCCATGTTGTGGTCATAAGAAAGTTTGCTGCTTTATGAGGGAACAAATTAACCCTACCCAAGTTCTTCCCCTCTGTGCTTTGTTGTTGCCNGAATTAACCCTACCCAAGTTCTTCTTCCCCTCTGTGCTTTGTTGTTGCCTCTCCTCTGTCCCTGTGCATGAAGCTTTTCATAAAATAAAGAAAAAATGTTTGATGAAAACCCAGAACAGCTCTTCACAGATAAAAGAGTTTTTTTTTTTTCTTTTTGTATGTTCAGGTACTTGTCTGGTTTAGAGCATCCCTTTATGCCACGAGCATACTTCCACCCACCTTCAGCATCATACTTTGCAGGAAAACATGTAGTAACAAAACCTTCATTTAATAGAGCAAAAGGGAAAAACAAAACTCCATGGGTTGATAGAAGCATTTTTTTTTTAATGCAGATGTGCAAATGAACACATAAAGAAATATTTCACTTTAATTAGTGGAGGAGAGAGCGGAAAAAGACTCAATTGGGGACTTATATCTTTTCTTCTTCTTTCTAATGTCTTCTCACCTCCTGCCTTTTCCTGTTCCTTTTTGTCTGCAGGTGTTGTAATGGAGAGTGTGCTAATGTAACCTCCCCTCCAGCTCCGGGCTTGCACTGATGGGTTTCCTTGGGGGAGTGTGATCTGTATGGGTTGCCTTATTTAAGTGTAGGGCATGAAGCGCCAGAATGTATATTAAGGAAACAAGGATGCTGTTAGCATCAGGGGTGAGGCGAGGGGGGTCTCCTTCTGTCAGCGTATCACACCTTTTAGAAAGTCAGGCCACATCTCCAAAGACTGGTGGAAATTTGTGTGAACCCCTCTACTTCTTGCAGCAGCAAACAACATCGGTACAACGTGGCACTCAGACGGGCTGGCATCCTGCTGGTGGTTGCCCATCGCCCAGAGGCTAGGGTCACTGCAGAAAGTCGCTCTGCTGAGGTGACCGAATCCCCAAAACACCGTGCGTGTTGGGTAATGTCAGATTTGTGTAGTGACTTAAGCAAGCTTGCGGGAAAAAAAGATAACTCTGGTTGTCAGCCTTCTGCAGTGTAGTCCCAATTCAAGCAATCAAGATGCTTATTCTGGGGAAGGGGAAGGTAATTAAGGCGTGTTTGAGGCAGCTTCCTGAAGAACACTATATCAAGCTGAGTTACATAGAAACAGATTGAATTTGGAGCCTTAACTTTAACTTTAATTTTATTTTGTGTTGATTTAGATCAGATTTATGTGCAATGCCATGCTCTTTCTTTATAGACAGAAATCATCAGCTAATCAGCTGAAAACTGATGGTATGCTATGGCCTTGTATTATTTTCATGTTTCTTATGAGTTTGCACTGAGCCCTATAATCACACAAATAATACAGCCTACAGGGACAATGAGCAAATCGACCTAAATTAAATAAATATCTGGATGTGTACATGCTCATCTGCATATGTTATCATTACCCCAATGATACTGGTATTTATTTTCAGGGGAGCTTATCAACTTCATCACCAAAAGCAATCTAAGTTCATGCCACAATCAAACACTGAAGAAATACTAGCAATACTTTCACTAATATAATATCTTACATTTTGGGAGATATCTAACATGTGTTAGTGGTTCTCAGTGACTATTTTAAGGAATTCTTCAGATTTGTTTTTGATTATTAAAAGAAGAAATCATCTGCTCCTGACTGCTACGCACAGCAAAGGGACATCCAAGGTAGGTGGAGAAACCTCCAGTTGCTCTACTTTAATGCAAATACACTGAGCTTTTTTTAAGACTTCAGTCAGTGGCTTCTCAGGCTCCTTTTATGGGTCAGTGACACTTTCAGGTATCACCTGCTTGCCAAAAAATAATTTACAATTCTGTGTTTTCCATCATGTTAGTGACAACCTAACCTATATTTCGAGCACTACAGAAAGCTCCACTTACCAGAGTTATGATCTGTGTTGTGCACTCCTAATAAATGCAAAATTCTGGGTAACCTTATTACCTATTTATTTACGTGCTAAAGAGTTCCTATTACTATAGCACATGAGGATCTACCAAGTGCTTAGTAATAGAAATAACAAGCTCTTCCTCATTCTTCTCTCCCATCTTGCAGAAGAAGTGGTAGAATAGTAGAAGATTATTTGCAGAATAGCTTCCTTCCTCCTTGCTTATGCATTTGTTTGGTGAGCAAGAAAGAACATTAGAAAGACATTGTCTATTTTAGGCAGGTAAGACCATACCCTCTGGTTTTAATAGTGGTTCAATACTGATTTTAATTCCAGTAATATTATTTACTAAAATGACTGACTCCTATTAATTAGGACCACAGTACTGTCGAAAGAAATAAAAAAGGAAAGGTGAATATAAGAACAATATAGGACCGTGATCCATGGACTGCAGTTCTTCACAATTAGGTATATTTTGTGACTTAGTAATTTTCTCTTATATGAAATGGGAATGAATGTTATTCTCAATTTTAGAGTAATTATATAGCTATTTTTCATGTCTTCATTCTTGTGCAAGGGTAAACTTACACAAAAGTATTTTAAAGGCACATTTGAAATTGCTGTTAAAAATACTTGGATATGAAATTCTTGAATATGCAAATTTTCTTGCAGTTTTGGCTTTCTTTTCTTGAAGTTAAATGATGTGCTTATAGTAAGAATATTTTGGTAATCACATAGCATATGCTAAGTAACTATTTCAGGTTGTTTCCAGTACCAGTATGTTTCTACATACTTACCTTGAAGTGTTAATGACATTTATTTTGGTAATTTTTAGTCTACTAACAGGCTCTTTCAACACTTTCAATGGTGATATATATAATTCAAGCAAAGCTCTTAATTTACCTTAATGGAGAAACTGACTTGAAAAGCAGCGCAAATCCTTCCTTATATAGGAAGTTTGTCTAGAAGTTAATGAGCTTATTTTCCTGAGTAAGGATGTGGGTATAAGGACCACTCAAGTGAGCAGAGAGTTCAAAACTGGATGCAAAATCATTAGCTTGTTTCAGACTAACCTCTTTAAATAGTCAGTATACTTAGAAGTCTTAGAAATGTTTTTTCAAAACAATATTTTTAAATTTTTGAAAAAAAAATGCAAAAATGTTTTAATTTTGAAATATAAAAGTTTAAATAAAGGAGATTACGTTTAGTGGGGATGGCTATCCAAAAACAAATTCTGCAAACCGACAGGTAAAACTGAATTTTTGGTGTCCACTGAATGCTGCAGCCTTTTTCCCATTGGAAGTAGCAAGTGTATTGACATAAAGAACATTATTTTGCCTCTAGGAATGCCTTACCACACACCATGCATCAATATAAACTATCATCAGGAACACGTTAATAGAACATTACGTATATGTGAGCTTAACAGGAAATATGATTTATGTGCAACTTTGCATCTTGATTTATTTGCCACCTTGCATCTCAGAGACTCTTGTGCTTTTAATCGCCTGTCCGCTCTGCATCTTCCTTGTTGCGAGCGGTCTTGCGCCTGCAGCATCAGGGCTCTCGGTGGTGTTTAATGTTTCAGCAGGCTGCGCGGTCTCCCCTTCCGCTCCTCGGGGTACAGTTTCACCCCCGTGTGCGGGGCGGCGGGCGCTTTTATCCCTGTGCCTGACACAGCGTGCGCGAGCGGCACGGCGGGATGCGCCTTGTCCCTCCGCTGCTGCCCGGCAGCCTCTGGGCAGGAGCTGAGGTAGTTACAGCCCATTAAAAAATACCCGAGCTGGACCTCAGATGGGCACTGCGTAAAGAGAGCGCACAAAGGGCAGTCGCCGGGCACAGCCTCTATTTTTATTTGTTATTGATGACCTCTCATAACTCGCTCCTGGCTCTGCTTTGCCCTGTCGCTTGTGAACTAAAGGGTCATCAATAACTACGGAAAAAAAAGTCTTGTTGATAGTCAGCTCACTGTGTATCTAGTATATCGTTACACATATAGATGCACAGACACATAAAGTACGAATTACAGAGAAAGCACTTCTGATGCTAGCCCTTGTCCTTTTATCTTTTTTTTAATGTACCTCTTCTTTGCTTTCTGTCTTTTTTTCTTTCTGTCTCTTCCTGTTTTTTTCTTTCTTTCTTACTCTCTTTTTTTTTTTTTAATTTTCTCTCAGATCCCTTCTTCCCAGTATGTCACCAAGATATCTCCCTCATTTATTTATAAGGGTAAGTCTCCAGAACAAGGTAGCATTACCATGCTGGCTTACTAGTTCCTCTATACACATGAGTACATTCATAATTGATGAAACGGTCTATAGAGTTGTGGCTGGAATAAACTTAAGGTCAAATCTCTGGGAGAGAAAATCTTGCCATTATGCTCGATGAGAAATAAATACGTGCAGGAACTAAAAAGTGCTGAGCTGAAAGGGAATAAAACCGAGTGGGTAAGGGCGTTTGGAACAATTCATTCCAAAGTGAAAGTGCTTTTTCTGAGTTTTTCCTCCTTGCCTTGATCTTCCTAAAACTGTTGTTGGGGCAGGTTAATGACTGACCTTTGAGGGAACCACATACCAGCCTTTGTTCCCGAGCAGTCAGGATCTTGCAGAGGCTTGAAACCTTTGAGGGGGAGAATAGGATTAAACCGCTGTATGAAGTCCAGCGCAGGTGATGATCAATGGGCGCGGAAGAGCGAGTTTCTCAGGACGGGTCTCCCCTTCCCCCATCCAACGGGATTTATTGCCTTCTCCATGCAGTTACCTGACTGGCAAGGACTGTGCTCACATTAATTTCCCTTAAGCAGTCATCAGAAGCGTGCACTGTTGAAATCTCAATAAGCTGTTAAAGGTTACAGGTTACTTGGACATAAATATCATATTGACCAGTTTAAAAAAAATCAGAAAAACTTAATCTGATCCTCACGTTAAAGTCATATTTACAAAAAAACAGCTTATCTGCTTGCTTATTCACTACAAAGTGTCCAGCAAACTAGAGGAGCTTATGTTTGATACTGAAGCATTCTTGTGTCCTGTCCAGTCTCAGATAAATAAATCAGTGTTGGCAAGGCGAGTCCTGTACATATCCCTCTCCTGATGCATAGCTGTACAGCTGTGAGTGAGGCTGTTGGTCTTTATGTGTTACAGTGCAAGACATTTTAGGATGCAGACTTTTGCAGGAGTCTTTTTTTTGGGGGGAGGAGGAGAGACTTTTACAGACTTTTTGCTCTGGCCTTATCTCCAGCCAGAATCTGCAGCAGTTTAATTGACTTAGAAATCCATTAAGTTTGACCTCGTCATGAACACTCTGTATTTAAATGTGCACCTGTTTTCTGGCTCATGTCACTGCAGAGTCACCTAACGCACTCATCAAGGTAGCTGGGCATAGCGAGTGACTGCACGTATGTGGCCCAGGAAGCAGGATTCTGGGGGAAGTGCCATGTCAGGCTCCCAAACCTGAGGGATGTGAGCCAGGCTAAAAATTCACTTGTGACATCCAGGGGGAGAGGAGCCCAAGCCAGTGGGGAAGCCAGGCTCACGGGGTGCCTTTGCCCTACGCCAAGTGAATTATTTACAGGTTTGGACTCCTCTTCCTCCCTTTTCTTTCCCAAGCAGCTATGCATCAAGTCAATTTATTAGCAAAAGAGTTAATCAAAGTTATAATGCAAAGCCAGGCAAGCATGCCTGCTGCCTGGCCACAAGCAGCAAGCTACTCGGCAAAAGCCAGGTGAAGCAAAACACAAAACAGTGCAATTAATCGAACTTGCTCAAAGACTTTACTGATAGCGCAGCTTGGTGCTCCGCATCCTCCGCCTCCTCCCTGCACCCCCCTAGTAGCTGCTGCTGGGTGAGGAAGAGGAGGGAGCAAGGACAGAGGAGCATGTCTGGCTCGTGCATGGGGGACGCTTCAGCTCAGTGCGAACTGACTGTGCTCTGCAATGGTTTAAGAGTAACGGTTTTAGTGCGAAAAGTTTATGTTTAAACCCAACCTGCGTCTCCGGCTGGGTCACAGAGCGGATAGCTAGCTTTTGCTGGGCAGTTTTTGTCCTAAACCCGCTGAAGTTAATGGAGGGAGTGGATCTATATAAATAATTATATAGTATAGTCAAGACGAATCTCCTTTTCCCCTCCTGAGAATAAATCACTCACTTTATCCTCTCGTGAAGTGCCAATTTACAATAAGAAAGTAATGATGAATGTTATACAGGAATTGCACGTTGCAGGCCCCTGAGGATGTTTTGCTGAAACTTGCTAAATAAATATAATCAGGTATTCTGCAGTGTGGGAATCTCGTCGCTGAGAGCAGTGGGAAACTTCGATAATGAATGAGAAAAGTTTAGGAGCATTGGCAGGGAGTGTAAACGTTGTTGGAACACAGTGAAAAGCCCTTCATTCCTGCAGGAAAGAACTTTCTAAAGTGTCTGAAAATGAATTGAGAGTGGAAACAGAGACATCCCCATTCAAACACGCAGGAGCTGGCAGGGCCGCCACAAAACACCCGGCCCTGCCGCAACACCCGCGTTTGACGGTGGGGGGGACAGAGGGAAACGGCAGCTCCGCTTCTTGCCCTTGCCCCTGGAGGAAGTGCCCCCTTCCCACCAGTGTGTGCAAGGGAGGATGCCCCGGGGCAAAGAGAGAAGAAGGGGGGGGCAAAAGGAGAAGAAGGGGGGGGCAAAAGGAGAAG
>VWPW01000675.1:1698409-1786903 GCA_013389825.1 Crypturellus undulatus
AAATGGGAAAAAAAGAAAAAAAAAGGACAAAAAAGAGAAAATGAAAAAGAAAATGAAGGGGAATATTAAAGAACGGGGCTCCTCACATAGCGAAACGCGGGACTTGCAGAGGGGGCGCAGCCGCAGGGGCCGCCCCGCTCCCGCGGCCCCCCCGCTCCTTCCCAGCTGATTCCTTGGCGCGGGCGGCCAGACTGGCCGGCGCCGGGCGCGTGACGTCACCCATTCACACTGCGGCCCAGCTGGCGCCGCCGGGGCGGTCGCCGCGGCAACGCGGACGCCAATCGGCGCGCAACGACTTCCAGCTGCCCGCCCGCCGCGCGTGCGCACGGCGCGCCCCGTCCCGTCCCGCCGCGGCCGTTGGCCGCGCGCCGCCATGGCCCAACGGCCGTCGAGGCGCCTTCGCGGGGGAGGAGAGGGGTTATGGCGGAGCCCGCCTCGGGCCCTGCCAGCCTCTGGCTCCGACTGGGAAAAAAAAAAAATAGTGGTCTGTATTTACCCAAACAAAATGTTTTTTAGTAGTGACTCTTAGGTAGTAGGGGGAGCTGGCTGCAAGAGCCTACGCTTGGCAGCCTCATGCTGCTAAAGGTGGGAGTGCGGATTTTAAACCCAAAGGCTAAAGAACGGGTGACTGGTTTTATATGTCAGTAAGGGTGTTTAGGTGTGAGGGGAGGCACCCGAACCATGGAGCCTGGGGTATCCTGTCAGCGTGTAACCATGGTGCTCCTCCCGAGGAAATCCTGGCATCTGTCTCTTGGCTTCTGTGACATCAGGTGGTAACGAGTCACACGGTTTCATCCGGTGTTACATGGACAAAAAAAAAATCATATTAATTGCTCTAAAGTTTATCAGCTGATAATTATAACTGGCACCTCCTATTTCATATGCTATGGAAGGCTGAGTAACGTTCATAGTCGCTTTTTTTGACTTTATTAGTGGTTTTCCTGATCTCTTACCATATTCTCCTTAGTCGCTCCTTTTCCATACTGTGCAAAGTGCGTTTGTGTAACCTCTCCTATGCAGAATCTGTGCTGAACAGCTGGTCATTATGGTATTTTTTCCCCCTGTTTTTCGGTAATTTTGATATTTTTTCTGAGATGCTGGGAGGAGTGCATGGAGACAGCATAGAAGGCTGCTGTGTGCTGTTCTAACATTTTTTGTGTGCAATTTTGAATATGGTTTGCTCTTCAGTTGCCTAAGTGGTAACTGGTTTTGTCCCAGCAGTATGACCAAGTGTGTGGAAATCTGAAAGTCTGTGGACTGTCAGATTTTTGAGGATATACCTCTTATTGATCAAATGGATATATTTCTAGCCCTAGCAGCCACAGTGAAAAGCTTAAAAGGCCGAATTGACTGAAACGTAAGATAGAAACACCAACACACAAATAAAATGACCTACACTATAATACTAAAGGATTTCAGGACTTCTGAATTTTTTTTTTGTTGTTGTTGTTCTTTGATTGTTTTTTGTGTGATTCGTGTGTTTTTTTATGTGATTTTTCATGCTCTGGTTTGCTTATTGCTGCAGTTTAGTCCTACGTAACTTCCTAAAGCCTTAGGAGAAGGGATCAGGAATTGGCTTCCAGGCTTTCACTGCAGTTTTCGGGCAGGTAGTTCACATCACTTTGTGTGGGAGTGAACAGTTACTACCTTATTCACAGTTTGTACATGAAACCATCTGTAAATATTAGCCTGTAAAATTTGTAGTGATATTAAACAAAGTGATGAGAATCCTACTTAAGAAAAGAATTAATGGGTTTCCATATGGTTCCAAAAAGCTTAATACTGATACTAGTTAGCACAGTGTAGAAACAGCACACTTCTAACTCAGTTTATCCATAAAAATGAAGACTTAGTGAAACATTAATTTTTCCAAAATTATGGAATGTTTTAATGTGATTGTAATTGCCCCTCTGTGCTTTTAATTTATTAGCATAGTTATGAAAAGTTATAACTCACTGTAACTCAGCTTTAGATATGCAAGAGCCAGGCTGGTGTGCTGGCATCTTGGTATAAAGTGCCCCTGCATAATGCAAAGGCAGAGTATCCGTTCCAGTTTACCTGGAGTGACTGAAGTGTTAATGTTTCTTTTGCATTGGTGTTGTGATGGTTTTACACGTCTGTTTTGGGCCTTTACCAGCTCACATCTTAGCTTTCAGTAGTGCATTTGCTCAGGGGTCTCTCCCTATCCTCAGGATAGCAGGGAGAGTGGAATCGTTGAGTGCGGACACAGAGAGCAGTAGTACAGGTGACACTGCGGCGGGCAGCCCCTCGGAAAATCGGGCAGCATGAACTGTAGCACACAGTGCAGGGAGCTCTCATTAGTGCATCAGAAGCCAGAGCGAGTCTGGAAGATGTAGCACAGAGTGTGAGGCTGGACGCCGTCCAGCTGCTCTCTTGCAGCACAGAGCCCACGCTCCTAGTCCCACCAAAGCAGATCTGTGCCTGCCTGGTGCGCCTGTACCACATCCCCGCTGTCAGGAGCGCCACTCTCTAGGCTTGGTCCCAGAGGGGCTCGGACGAAGCTGTGCTCTGCTACCTGGCTCCCCTGGGCTACCTACTTTCCTGTGCTGTGCTCTATGAAAGCAGCTCGTATGGGAGCTGTCCTGGGATGTAGCTGTGCTTGAGCTCATGATCCCAATCAGACCTGAGCCAGCCCTGCATGGAGCTCACCCTGGTGCGTCTCTCTTCAGTGTTCTTGGTCTGCAACTCGGATGAATCACCCATGGCATAGCTGCAGCTTCACTTTATCTGGTGTTGGCCATGTAGTTGCATAAGCTAAGAAGTGGTGAACAAGCATGAAATATTAATAAAAGCAGTTAGAGGAAAGTTTATAGCTCTGAGACCCAGCAGTACAAAGCAATTGTGTTTAAGAGGAGGCCCATACCCTGACACTATGCCGTTAATTTTCCTCATGGGAAAGGAGCAGGTCTGTGGGGATTTACTAATGATAAAAACTGAGTATAGCACTTTAACTGTGCTTATGGATTCCCTCGTTCAGTATCTGCAATAGTCAGGTACTCATGTCCTCTTTCTTTGCATGCTACAGTTCTGATCTAGCAAAGCATTTAAAGTATATTCTTCAGAGCTTTGCTGGATCAGGGCCACTGTCAGTTGTTCCAAAAAATAAAGCCTGAAACATTCTCTAGGATATTTGGCTGGAGATTGTTTAGCATTATTCCTCACCCATAAGGATCTTATCTGGACCCTCCCTTAGGAGCTGAAATAGCAAATGTCATGTATGCAGTCTTGGCAGTTAGTCTTGAACTTGGAGGACTTCTTTTGGTGAAGTACTATGGGCCAAGATGCCTATGAGACAAGTTCAAAGCTTTTTATGCTTTTCTCATCCATCTGAAACACAAATAATTCCCATTTTCCAAAACAAGCCTGGCCATATATTATAGTGGTGGCAGCAGCGTGATAAAGAAATATGGGAAGCAGAGTGTTTGACTGTATATAGACTGTGCTGTGTCCAAGAAGGAAAGAATCCTTGCTATAAAATTAAATCATTACATTAAAAGCTTTTAATATTCTAGAAACTGTTACCAATTTGTGAACGGTCTTCCATCTACTCTCTTTGTCAGTATCGGAAAATGCTCACCTGGATACACTGGTGGCAGCTATGTTAGACTCAGAAATTTCTTTTCATCTTTGAATATTTGTATTATTGGGGCTTCATGGCTCACACTAACTGGAATTTATTCAAACAAGTTGCCTTATTCTGAACCAGTTTGTTTTCATTTTGCCCTAGAACCCAAGGGGTGACAGTAAGTGAAAAATTGCCCTTCATTTCTGTAGGGTTAGATGACCATGAGCCCCTACACCCACAGAAGGAGGTAAGGGAGCTAAAGGCAGATTGCTGCAGCAGCCCATGCTGTGAGCTGTGGCATGGAAGGGGAGGCCTTGGCAGAGTGACCATGGAGGGTCATAGTCTGACCCCCCTGATACATCTAGGCTAGTGCAGGGTCTGCCCTTTTTCAGGGAAGGCTCAATAGTGTCAGGTCAGAGTTTCTTACCATTGCTCACTCAAAGTGAGTTTGTATCAGACTTTTCAGGATGCAAAAGGCATCATGCACTTGGTACTTTGTGATCGCTGAAAGCAGCGTGACAGCCACACAACTCTCAGATTTGGCTCCATGTAATCTATACGAACGCTGCTTTGTACGATCGATTTCAGGGGTAGGAGAAGGTAATGCTAATAGATGAACAGGCTGGATTTTAGGTCTTTTTCCACTGTTTTTGGAAGGGGGGCCATGAAGGGAGGCCCCAGGGCTGAGAAGCGCATTGCTGGCTTTAGACAGAAATAAGAAATGAAAACCAGCACATTTTCTTATATGTCCTTGCAGCCCTAGAACTGCCCTGTGAGCAGGCTGGGTGATAAGGAGAAAATTCACACCAGCCTTATGACCTTTATTAACTCTACGAATAAAGATTGCAAAGGAATGCCTCCATGCATTGTTTTTTTTCTGCGGTATATGTGTGTATATATATAAATTGTTACTAATAATATACTAAAATTGAATTAATTTGTAGGAAAATCCCATTATTTAGTGATCTGATTATTCCCAGAATGAACAGCAAAAGGAAACTAAGCATTATATCCTTTAAGTGCTTACTGCCCACTGTAACAGCATTAACAATAGTTGGACAGCATCGTTCTGTTTATGTAAAGCTATTTCCCAGTGAATAAAAAAAAAAGTATTGGTTTGAGGCAAAACAACAAGTAAATTGTTAAACAAATTTGACCTGACAGTTGCCCTTTATATTTTCATAATTAATAAAGTAAAAAAAGTATTTGCATTGATTGTAACATGTTTTGTTAATTATCACTATTCATCTTACTCATACTGTCAAATGGGAGGTTCATGTTTTCGATCAGTCAGGCTGTTGGCTGTGGTAAATTCAACGGTACTTCTGTCTGCCTTGTAGCTTCAGCTCTGGGCTTATGCTGGGAAGCCTGCTTGGTTACACTGCCAGGGCTCTCTTTCTTGTGGGAGAGGAAAGGCAGCTTTTACACCTAGGGTCAGGTGGATATTTGTATCCTGTAGTGAAAATGTTGTTGTCTGTGAAGATTAATCCACTTACAATGCAATAATAATTCAGTGTTTGGTAGTGCAGCCTTACTGCTGAAATCTGGAGAAGTCTAGAATTACGTGGCTCTGAATTCTGGAGTAATTCAAGGGCATGGGGTAGGAGTGTGTGTCCTGATCTTTCAGTATAATTTGGGTCTATTCTTTTTGCCTGAAAAGATAACGATACCTTGAATTGCACCTCCTGTTCTAGGCTGAATTGCTTGCAGAGTGGCTCTTCCTTGTGCCACTCATAAATGTGATTCTTGCAAAAAAAATGAAATCTTACTTCAAACCTAGTCATATTTCTGCCTACTTGAAAACTGCTTCTGCAGGCTAAGTGGATGAGAAGATGGAAGTGCAGAACGTATCGAAGGGCTTTGTGTGATTGTACGTCCCTTTGTGGGGTGGAGCTGCCACCTGTCCCTTGGAGAATTGTGGGACCATGCGTGTTCATGTGTGATGCGATCAGTTTGTGACTGTTTGGCAGCTATGGAGAGGTGTAAAACTTCTTTGTCTCTGGTATTGGGTAGATAACTTGTAGTTAGCTCGTTCAGAGAAGAAAGAGATATCATCTTGTTTGTAGCTCTGTGTATCTCAATACAGGAGGATGTGTGGAGAATATATATATATATATATATATATATATATATATATATAAAGATGCATTTTTAGCATCAAGTTAACACAGTATGTTTTATTCCCTAGAGATTTTTGTTTGTTTATTTGTTCATGTTTTTGGGAACATTTTTGCTATGCTGTCAGGGAAGAGAGGAACTTCTCTTTAAACCCCTAGGGATCTAATACTTAGAATTTTTCAGCCTTGTTGTTTGACTAAGCTACATGGCACATTTTCTTTTTCTTTCTTTTTTTTTTCTGGGAATCATCCTTTCCAGTACAGGTTTAAAGTAGTAAAGTGGAAACTGCTTAGCTGGATACCTTATTATCTGATAAATACTCTGCTGGACTTGGTGTCTTCTCCAATCTCTTTTTAAACTGGCCATGAAACTTGCTGTGAGACTTTTTTCTATCTGTGGGGAATGCGTTTGTACAGGAGGTTAGGGCAGATAGTCTGAGATTAATAGCCGTTCACTAGTGAGGCCTACTCTGAGCCCTTAAATTGATTTATTCTTAAGTATAGCCTTAGGCAACAGTCAACTAGTAGGATCAGAGCCTTCATGTGGAGCTTGGCTCTTGGTTTTCAGAAAGCTTTTAGCTTTCTAAAGTTAAATTCTAAAGCTAAAGTTGAGCTCATTTAAACTTTCTAACTATTAGACTAAAAAATGTATTTAACATTCTTGACTGGTTGGTTTGTTGATTTTCCCACACTTTCTGTGGAAGATCAACAGTACCATCCTACTCCATCTTCCTTTCACAAGTGGAACTGTGGCTGACAGTGGAGCTGTGACTGACAGGTATGTCCAGGTGTCCCTTAGTGTCATCTGATAAGAACTATGAGCTCCAGAAGAAGATAAGACTTAAGCTAAGCATTACATGGCATCTCAGCTTATACTGTAGCTTATGTGCAGATGTCTCCAAGCTAACTGGTCCTTAAAACTGGAGCAAGAGCAGAAGATGCTTCTCTTTCCTAGGACTTGGAATTAATGTTGGTCTGTTAAAGATATTTTTCTCCATGTGACCAGGTTGCCCTCTTCACATTCTGTATTTGATAGAGGAAAGATCCTTCTTTGCTGCTAGGGCATAAGGAATTAACATTCTTAAGCCAGTAGTAGAATTCTAGTTGAGGTCATTGGGATAGGACAAGCTTAGAACTACACTGTTTTCTAGAAACTCTTCCTGTTACAGTCCAGCCTTCTAAGTACCAAATTAACTGTGGTCTGAAATTGCAAAGAAGATATAATTCAGAATTAGAGTGTGTCTGCGCATACATAAACATTCTTCTGAAGGTCACCAGTTTATGCCATTTCTCTCTGATTTCCTCCCCAAACATTTAACCTCTTTGGCTATGCACTATTGTTTCTATTCCATAAAGCAGATCATGTTGTGCTCATCCATGTAATTTTTATCAGCTAACCTTTTCTTAGTAATTATGAACATGTTTTGAATATCAGTTCCTACTCTGCATGATTATGATTTATTATATCTTAATCTGTAGTTATAAATTTGTCATCTTTAATGACTTCTTTTCCTTCTAAATCTTGTGGGAAAATAGCTGCAGTTAAGCACTGACGAAAAGTCATTCAAAAGTTAAATTTTCTCAGAGGATGATATTCACAGATTTATTAGCCATGAACTCTTAGCTGAAGTTTAGTGGTAAACTTCTGAGAACCTCTGAAGTGGGGTCAGTTGGGGGTAGTTTAAAAAGTAGTGCCTTTAGTTGTGGTGGTCAGAAAAGGTTGTGTCCAGGGTTGTATTTTATTCAACTTTGTGTGGTAAAGTCCCTTCTCATGCTGTAACATGTAACAAAACTTCCATTTTCATCAACAGTAGAAGGACTGGTGAGGATATCAGAAGTAAAGCAAGCATTTATGCTCTGTTTTCATTCTTTAAGTTTGCAGAGTCTAAACATAATTAGAGTGTATTTACCTGTCATATTTATGTACATGTGTATGTATTGAATAGTCAAAGTGCAGTCGTGTGAAGGTATTATCTACTTTGGATCCTTTCTCGTGCTGGCTGGCTTTTGTCCACTGCTCCAACAAGTCTGAATCATTTCATCTAGATTCAGAATTTAATTCTTACAAAAGCATCATATGCAGGTGTCTGTCAGAACAGCATCTAGCTTCATGAGTACCGAGGTAAGAAATGTTGAAGAGTTCAAGAATCACAGAACGGTTGATGTTGGAAGGGACCTCTGGAGATCATCTAGTCCAACCCCCCCTGCTCTAGCAGGGACACCCAGAGCACGTAGCACAGGGTGGCATCTAGGCAGGTTTGGAAGATCGACAGAGAAGGAGACTCCACAACCTCCGTGGGCAGTCTGTTCCAGGGCTCTGTCACCCTCACAGTAAAGAAGTTCTTCCTCATATGGAGATTAAACTTATGTTTCAACGTTACCCCTTGTCCTGTCACTGGCCACCACGGGGAAGAGCCTGGCCCCATCCTCCCTACAATCACCCCTCAGATACTTGAACAACAGAAGCGGTGCATGATGACCTGGTGTCCTCCAGGTGCTTGCTTGGGGTGAATGCTATGGCTTTTTGACTCTATTTTTTTTCTTTCTTTCTTTGAAAAAAATGCCCTTTTCAATCTCGTTAACCTCCTGTTCCTCAACCATTCTCTAGCCCACTATTACATATTGAGGTACATACATAGATCTCTGCAAGTACGTCAACCTAAGCTGTATTTGTACATATATAACGGTATGCAAAGAAAGGGAGCCGTATTGTCAAGAATTCAGGCATCATTTAGCGCTATTGTGCACGAATAGGCAAACTTCAAGGACTGTACTGCTGACCTTTGAATAAAAAGAGAATTCATTATGGTTAGCTACCATGATTTTCAGAAAAGAATGCTTCTATTTCGGTTACAATTATTAAATGCTGTACTGATATATTTTGTCAGAATACATAACCAAAAAAAAAATAGAAATCTTTTGTCATTTGGCATATCTGCAAATGCCAGTGACTGTACTTTCTTAGCACAAAGTAAAGAAGATATCCCTGAATCTAATGATTTATTTGCATAAGAAATTGCTCTTGTGTGCATGGGAATAGAGGTTTTTAATTCAAATACTTGCATGCAAAACTGCAAATTCTGAAGGATTTGTATACTAAACACAATATTTAAAGACTTAGAACTGTTCTTGATACTTTCAATAATGCATAGATCAAGCTACTGACAGGCAGCACAACTCTTTTGCTTGGTCTACATGATGCAAAGCTTAATTGTCGCACAGCACGAGGACGTAACAGCAAGATGAGAAATGCCTGCCAGCTTGAACCCATCTTTTTTTCCCCCAGATTTTTCAGTGGCAGATTTAGCTTAACAGGTTGCAGTGGTTATAAATCTACTATATATACCTATAAAGACATAATTTCTGATTTATATAAAGACGTAATACTGATCTTGGGGTCTAGGTTGTTTTGCACCACTTACTTCAGGGAATTGCTGCTTATATATAAATATATATGTGCACCTGTGAAAGTGAGGCAAGTTTGAATGTTCAGCAGTTCTGAGCATAGAGTCTAAAATGAGTCAGATTGAAATTTGACTAGCTCTTATATTCACTTGTCAAAACATTGGATTATAATACAAAGCTCGCAAGAACACTTTCTACATGTGTAGAATGTACTTTTTTATTAATTTTCAAAGAAGTGTGTAAAAAAAAAAGATGGACAGAGTCATCTCGGTTTTTAGATCAGAAAATGTAATATTTTGTTTTGGCAATTTAATAGAACAATTATTCTTTTGTTTTGAAATATAATTTTCAGGTGAATTAACTGCTTTCGACGAGCACTGCTTTGACAGTGTGGAGAACGAAGTCCTTTCTTTCACCCAATCTCATAAAACTGTCAGTTAGAGGCTTTTCTAGCGTCCTTAGACATTAACAGCTTTCGTTCTGAGTGACCGTTTCCAAAAGTAAAAGGACAGTAGTGGTTCCGGACCAGTTTTTCTGCTGAGGTCGGTTATTGTCTGGTAAGATGATTGATGTTCCTTTGCTTTGAGCTAAGTTGAGATTGCTGGCTCATTTCTTGTCCCCAAAGAGCATGAAGGTAAGAACTGTTGACCTGGATGAGGTCTTGAAGCGGAGGGTGTATATTGAGACATCATTCCCCTGATCTTTATAAAAAAATACAGCAAAGGAATTTTACTGCAACTGGAGCCTAGAGTACTAAATAAACGGTGTTTTGCAGTTCTTTTCCATTTGTGGCTGTTATTAAACTGTGTACAGAGATTTAGTGCAATCTTGTTTAATAACATGAGTAAAAAAAGCAAGAAATAGCTACACACTCATTAGAAATAAAATCAATTATTACTTTTAAAAATTACCTGCTTTCAATTAAGCAGGAAATTATCTAACCGGTTACTTAATTTGCTCTGGCTGGCAGCCTCTCAACTGCTTTATGCTGAGTGGAGCATGAAATTAAATATGTAACAACTATCCTAATGGTTGTGTTTTTAGAAAACCACTATTTAGAAATGGCAGCATTCTACATAGTATCAAAAGAAATAATGTCATTAAAAAAAATGACTACTGCTTCAATGCATATGTTATCTGAAAGAAATCTGCTTCATTTTAGATTCACTTACTCTGTGATTAATAACAAAACAATCTTTCTTTGGACCGATGCAGATCTGTACTTGAGAGCTGGGATATTTTGCTCGGGTGGTTGTTTCTCCTTTTGCTAATCGCTAGCTGCCGAAGGGGTTTTGCATCCCATGGGCACGTGTATTGTGTACACTATGTATTTTTATAAAATTATTGTGGGAATCTTAAAGGGTATTTTAAATTTCTAATTGATGCTATTTGCTGCATCTTTCATCTGTGTCTCATACGGAACCATTACTTTCCTCAGCGCTTAGGAGAGATTTTCAGAGGTGTATGGGGCAGGTCCTTGCCTGGATTTCAAAGGTGCGCTGTCGGAATCCAGTACAGGCTTGCATGTGGGCTTTGAAAAATAGGGTCTCTGAGGCAGAATGCTTCTGGTTGTGCCTTTGCAGTGAGATCAAGCCTTAGTTATGAACACAGTTAGGTTGGCAGGTGTGTGTGAATCATCTGGGTCCTTGTGCAAGTTGGTCAAAAAGGAAAAAAAAAAAGTGTAAAAATGGCACAATACTTGCGCTATTGAAAGCTAGCTGTGCTGCCATCACCAAAAGAATATTTTGATTTGAATGTACCCATAGATTTCACTGTACCTATCACTTCCTTGTTTTTTTTCAGATCTGTTTAACATCAGATAAATAATTTGTACTCTGAAACTAATTTGGAGTGTTTATTTATGAAACGCACAAGCATGCCAAACAGATATACGTATTACTAAACTTATCCTCCATTTTAAAAACACATAAGGAAAAGTTTCCAGTGCCATAATTATGATCTGAGATGCAGTAACTAATCACGTTGCTTTACGCCTGAGTATAAACTATTTTGTTCTTCAGTTGGGTTTTAATGCTATCTGGCTTTCAAAGAAGATAGGTGTCCTCTTACAGATTGCTTGACAAACAGTGTTCAGTTCTCTATGAACTTGTGAATTTGAGCCACTGAAGGAGTAAATGCATTAGTCTGCCTTGAGTCCTGACTGAAAGACATTCATTGTTCTCCACAACTTTTGAAAGTCCTTTGAAACTCAGTAGAAAGTGTCAGTTTTTCCACAAAGGTAGCCCCAAAGGGGCACACCCTCGTGCTGCAGAAGCAGCAGTGTTTGTGGTAGCAGCTGTCTGCCTCTGGGAAAATGGCTTGGTGTTGTTAGCTGGCCTCTGCAAGGAGGCTCTGCTTGGTTTTGATTTTTGAAAGGGACGGATGTCCCAAAATAACAAAAATAATAAAAACAAGCTCCAGTTAACTTCCATCAGAACTTAAAGAAGCTCTGACATTTTATTAAGACCCCTCTGCCCCTCTTTGGCATGTAATTTACAAGCAGGCTCCAAATGTTCGAGAATATAAGCAGACTTCTCTGGCCTGGCGACACTCAGTGAAGAAAGTGGCAGAAAAGAAAACAACTTGAGGAAATGAACTCAAATGTCCGAACTGCTTTGGATCCTTGTATCAGTCACCCCGATTTTCCCAAGCCTCCGCAGGCACAGGCTCAGGGAAAGTCACCTTTCCTTGTCGCAGCCACGGACATCATTTTCCTTTGCCGTGGCTTGCAGTTGGAGGTGCAGAGCAGGAAAGGCGCTGGCTCTCCCTCCGTGCCGCCCTCCGTGGAGGCCGCGGGATCCTGTCAGCTGCTCAGCCAGCCGGCACCACCGGCGCCACCTTCACCGGAATGGGGGCTGAGGCAAAACAAGGGTGCTGGGGTAGATAGCGGGGCGGGAACATCCTTGAAAAACATCGTGCAGAGCCAGGAGTTATGCGCCTAGTTTTAGGAATATATAAATGCTGTGCGAATCTCAAATCCGCCTGTATTTATGGAAAATATTTATACATCAAACAAGACAATTTCACAACTTTAAAATGTATTTTCCTGTTGGATTAATCTTTTCATATGCTAACCACGTTACAAGTAAACATTTTCGTAGTCTCCACTACATGAATGTGGCTAAAAGCTTCCTTGTTGTTTTATAGTTACAGCATTTCAAATGTATCCTTTTTTGACGTGGTTAGGCAGCCTGCCAGTTTCACCACTAAATTATAGCAGAGAAAACCCTCAGTCAAATTTGATTATTCTTCCTTCTCCCCATGACTAAGGCAAAGCAAATTTACGTTCAAAATGCAAGTTGGTTCTAACGAATTGTATGTAGATCCGTATTTATAGTGTTAAAAATGCACCTGAGTTTTGTAGTTGAAAATATATCTGTAGTGTTGCTTTATATTACTGATGTATTTTTTTCAGTCTTGTCACCATCATCCGTATAATGACTGAAAATCAGTCAAAATTAGACTGCAGCAAGGTTGTGAATTTCAGAGAATTGATGATGAAAAGGTCTTTCCCTTTTCTAGTAATAAGCAACTATATTAATGAAGCAACTATTTAGGAAAGGGTTAATCTCAGCCAACTGTAAGCATTTAGATGTGGGGTCCAATTTAGAAATGCATTATCTATAAGCTGATCTTTTAGGGGAAATGCTGCATGTAACTGACCTCTGTGTAGGCACTTTGTGGCGGGTGTCATAGGGCTGATTTGTCCAGGTCGGGGATTTTGCTGCTGCATATTGTGACTCCTCTCTGGCCAACAGGTAGGGCTTCCTTTTTGTAGCAATCAGAGAAGAGAGGGAAGAAGAAATGGTGCAGGCCTGGTTTTGACCCAGCTGGAGCAGGGGATGAAACTGCAACCGAAACTGAGGGTTCAAAAACTCCCACGTAAACATAGCATCATCCAAAGATTTCATATGGGTTGAATTTCCCCTTATGTCTATTGCTTGCTCTGGGCTAAAAGCAGTCTTACTATCCCCTGGCACTTGTTCTCTCTTAGCTCCCAGCTCAAATTCCTATGTTGGCTGGTTGGTGAATTATGGGTGCTAGTGACCAGAAACCCCTCCACAGGTTTTTGAGAGACTGTGGACAGTGGCTTCATGATTTCCACTTTTATGGATTTTGTAGTTACTTGCATGAGTAATTCACTCAGTGTATAATCATTATAATAATGACATGAGAACAAGTTTGCTTGTGTTATAATTTTCACCAAATAACACTGTTTTAGTAAAACATTCAGCAATACATTTATAGCATTTAAGGACAGAAGAGACCACTGTAAGCCACTGTTAAATAACACACACCAAGGAAGGCTTTCAATCTATACAGAAGACCATTCCAATGACCTTTTCAGCTTAAGTACGGATTTTACAAAAAAAAAATTATGAAAGTTATGGTGGATATAACTTCTTGTTGCCTGTGCTTGCCTCTCAGGATGGGGGCTTTACAATCTCCTATATTTTGTAAATCTCGTGTAGAAACAGAAAGATTCAAAATCTGGCGTTTTAAGTCGAATGCATTTCAGAAGAGATCTTTAAAAAAAACAAACACTTGTTGCTGCTTATAACGTATGCTTTTGGTATTCAAGTGATTTGAAACATCTATTCATACTTCCATCTCCTACTGTCAGGAGTTAAATGAATAAATTTAATGAATATAACGTTTTAATTGTTTACTATATATAGATGTGACATTAAACAAATCTTTAAATCTGTGCGAGAATGCACCTAATAATTAACAGAGTTTAATAAATGTAACCATGATGAATGTGATTCAGTTAATTAGAGAAAAAAAGTTCTGTAAAACATGAGTAGTTGATGGAAAGGAATTTTATCAGGATTAGCTTGCGTGTCAAGTTAAAAGAAAATAGTGTAGGAGGAAGAGTGATCCCAGATTTTTTCTTGAAATAAAAACCACAAAAATCTGTGGTGGATTTTCAAATTTAAAAAGAGTTTTACTTAGTTTTAGAAAGCGTTCTCCAAGACATCAGGTGGCTGCACAAATGGTAAAAATAGGTTTGTTTCTCAGAGTCTAGTGAGTCAACAAGCCACTCTAGCCTAATTATTCTGTGTATAGAGGTAGTGCATATAGCAGAGTATGGATTATTTACTCATTCTTTGTAAACAGCTTTTATAATGGCCAGTCAAAGCCCTTCAGCATCAGTCTGTACACTCCTATTATTATCATGAGCTTCCATTCTGATGAAGAGCCTGATCCAAAGCCAGTGGAAGTTGCTGAAAATACTATTACAGCTGAAATAGTGTGAGGACCTAAACAAGCTATTATGAAATTAAATAGTGTACCTCTGTTTAAAACCCTTTTCTTGACATTTCTGATAATTTTGACAGCACCTTGCTCTTTGGAGAACTTTCATTGAGCAAATGGTGGTTTTAAATCTGAACGTCCAAATGGGTGTTTGTTACTGCCCCAAATAATAAAAAGGTATCCAGCCTGTAAATAAGAAAAATATGACATTGTCAGAGGAAGAAGCGTAGAAGTGTTGTGCATGATTGCAGATTTATTTAAGTAGGGCAGCACAACACCCTTTTAGCTTATAATTTGCATGCAAATAAAACAATGATTTAATTTTTATCACCATACATCATTGGTAAATGTTACCTCAAAGGGTCTATATTTTGGGTTGAAATAATCACTTATTCTCTTTGAACAGAAACTCTAGAGGGAGTGATTTACTATCCCCTAACAACCCCAGTTCTGTAAGTATTTATTCACAAAGAAGTTTCCATTGAAATAAATGGGATTGTTCATGGGATGTAAGTTAGGATGGCTCTTACCTGCAAGAGTTTTCACAAGGACATGAGGACATAATTTATTGATCCACTTAAAAAAATGTCAGTGCCCCACAAGCCTCATGACCTGAGCAATTCTAATATACTGGAAAGTGAGAGAATGAAATAGAAAAGTAATCTTTTTCTGCTCCTGCTGTGAGACCATGATAAAAAAAATGACACTGCAGGAGAAGGGAGAGTTTCTCACTGAAGATACAGTCAAGCTAGATAATCTTCAGAGTGCTTAATGTACTTGTATGTCATGTTTCAAAGCAGGGAAACTTGCAGCAGATATGAACCAAAGAATATTACTTGTAGTAGGGTATGTTCTGATCTGTCGCAGTCTTTTGCTGCAACAAAATTAAGCATCAAGGTTGTGTCCTTACTATAATGTTAACCCCAGTGCACAAACTCTCTGATGCCAACATGCAGGTTTGAAACTGGACTGAACCAGCTGTTTCCCTGCATGGGAGACTGAGGGCCTGGGGTGGGCTGACCCTCCTTTGAATTCTGCTCTTAGCCAGGGAAGAGCTAGTTCCAGTGTGAGTTTCTGGGATTCCCTGTGCCTCTGAAACTTGGGCTGGGTGTACGAGGATGACTGTGGTCCTTATCCTTCTCAGACATCTGCTTGGTACTTTCTCGTGTTTGAAACAGCACTAATAGGGATGGCAGCTCCATTATATGTTCCAGAACTACAAAGGAAAGAGGCCCCAGGAGTCTAATAACAGTGGGATTACAAACAGATTGGTATAATTCCACAAAGCATACAAGCTATAAATACTACTTACTTATTGTAAAGGAAAAATATGAAAAGCAGTCACAAGGCAAATATTTATTTTCTTTCTATTTACATGTATTTCTTCCTCCTTTTGTGACCTTGACATGGGGATATTTAAACAGCTTGACCTATAGCATAGAGATACACATGAAGAGGCAGAAATCAGAATAATCACACTATGCCAGGATCTTCACTGGTTGATCATCCCTTGCTTCTTATGATTAAGCAATAAAGAGAGAGGTATAGGGTATTTCCGGGGGATTAATAACTGTTAGGGAGGAGTTAATGGCCTGAGGTGCAGCTGAGGGCCATTAACCCCAGCTGGTCATTAATCCTCATTAAAAATCTATGCAACTCAGTTCACCAAACACAACAAAGGACAAACTGATGTTTTAAGCACCTTTGTGATTTCCTCTCTTTGTTTGCCTCTTTAAATGAGTTCCATCTTAATTTATATTCCTTTTTTTGAGGATAAATTTTGCTTTTGTTATCCCAGCAGAGGTTCTGTTCAAGCAGGTGGTTTATCAGAGCAGCAGCTGTGTAAAAACCATGCAGTTTGGAGCTTTAGGTGTTAACAGGAGTCAGTAGTACTGTAGCAGCAGCCTAACAGGCGTTTTAAAGAATGAAAAATACAACGTTGTTATTTCAGCACTGAAAGAAATGAGAAAAAAAAAAGAGTGAAGTAACAAACTTTGCAGGATACTGTTTTGAAAAATTAGATTTTTTTTTTGAAACCATTGAACCACAATGTTGTCTGTTGCTGCCTGGAAAATTTTTAAGGGGAGGACATGCTGTTCTTCCACTTTTGAAATTATTATTATTATTATTTTTTATTGTGGCTCCAAAAATTGTTCTTTCCGAATGGTAGTATTCTGATACTTGAAGCACCTTCTAATTCCATAAGTCATATATGTAGGCTTAAAAAGACAGGTACTAAAGTTTTTCTTTTTTTCCATGTCAGCTGATGAGCATTAAGAATATTTGCTTTTGTAACTAATGGGGGAATTAGTTTGGTTTTTGAAATCACATCACTCTGCGTTATGCTAGCTATTTCAAAGAAATTTAACAAAATGCTAGGGAAAGAGTAGCACAATCAGTGTGGTACTTAATATATTTATTTTTTTAGATATTCCATTACTTTTGGCTATTCTAAACTCTGATTACTGTAGTAAAACTTGGAGCTATAACAATATGTGAGAGAAGAGAGGTCTGAATTCATGAAATGGGGAAGGCATGGGACATACTACCTATAGAAATGCCCCTTTTTAAAATAAATTTTTGCTGAGGCTTTGGGAAACAGAAGGCAGCCGTGTTCTGGCTTTCCTGCGAAGCCTCGAGGTGAGTGGTGCAGTGAAGAACACCTCTGCGGTCTGCCGCCTTGGCACCTCCGTTGAGCCTGATGCCTCTGGAGCGGGGCAGCGCTATTGCCAGGCCTCCAAAGGGCACTGGTGTGCGAGGAACGACCGTTAAGAAAGTGGCAGAAATCGTATGGGAGAGAGCTCAGCTGGAGCAGCAGATCTTGGACTGTGATTGTGAAAGTGATATATCAATGCAACCCTGTCTTTTCTTTGGCAATAAGTATGGTGGCTATACTATTCTGCATGCTTAAAAAAAGTCATACTTTCATGTTCTGTGGAATTTCTCTGAAACCATTCACGGGAATGAAGGTAGATGTTCACAGAAAGGTTTGCAGAATCATCCAGTTGAAATGATAATGGGATATGTTCCAGTTAGAGGTGTTCCAGCTGCTTCAAAATCTTACCTATACCCTGATAAACTGTATCATAGTGGCTGAGGGGCAAGTTTCCCAGATTAACTCTCTCCATCTGGTAGTTGAGGAGGATTCTTAACCAGTGCAAGAGTGGTTAAAAAGAAATTTCAGAAGAAAAGTTTGCTTGTTTGTTTGTTTCTCCCTCTTGCTCAGTAAGTGGTAGTTCACTGACTGCAGTTTTGCTTATGGGAGACTTCTGAATGCTATTTGACTGCGTGGTGTAGCTCAGGCTCCTTTGCTAATGTTTGAAGTTACACATCAGGTAATTTTGTTCTGCAAGAACATCTTCCTTTCTCCTATCCTCTGTGGGCTATAAGTCTTATGGTGGCTTCTGTTTTCACTTCCAGATATCTGCTTCAAGGCACTGTGTTTTCTGGGATTCCTGACCATTCACTTGTGACGTCGTTTCCTGGGAAGTTGTAGCCCAATCTAAGTGGCAGATGTAAGTGATAAGTGAAAGGCTGTGTCTGCACATACGGACTAGCTGAGAGACATGGAAAATGGTAGTGTCCTTCTGAGCATGAATACCCGTTGATCTTATACCAGTTGGCTCAAATTGTCTTGAGAATTCAACTGATGGATGTCAGCGTGGGTTAACGTAAATAATATGAATTTAGAGGAGGAGGAGAGGAGTTGAAGGGAAAGCAGAGATGATGGTTTGCAAAGCATATTAGCCAAAAAATAATTAAATCCTTCCTTTCCTGTAAGTAGTCATTCAGCATCCCTGTCCAAAGTTTCAAGTCCTATGAAAGGTACTAGTTTACTTCTCCACAGCCTTTCCTTCATTTATCATTCATTGGTCCATATTTTGAGGAATTCGCTTTCATTTTGTCTTTTATTTTGACACAACTATATCATGGCCTTCAGCCCTTTAAAGGCCTTCTTCTTAGCTGATCTCTCAGCAACTTGTCACCTTTGCGATATCAAATGTTCTTTATTTTCTCCTTTTCCCTGTGGTGAATGTCTGTGCTGCTTCTGTGAAAGTCTTTATCTTAAGACCATTACCTCTTATGCTTTGTGTTGCTTTCAGTTTTAAAAGGGCTATAGCCACCAAGTCATGAGTTTCCTCCCCGCCCCCCTCCCCTCTTCACCCTAAATCTTTGGCTTGAAGCAGGGAGTGTTCTACTTGGCTTTGCAGCTTTTGTGGCATTTGTTTGTTCGTTTGTTTTACGATCAATATTTATTTTAATTATGATACTTTTTTTTTTTTTTTAATATTCACCCCGTTGCGGAGTGGCCATGAATTTACTGCAAAGCCTTCTTTAAAAGTAGAAATGTTTATCCCTCAAGTATAAAACACATATTCAGAGTTGACTCATGGCTTATCATCCTCTACTTCTGTCTGGTTATCTCTTCCTTTATAGCAATTGTAAGAATGCCTGTGTGTCTTCGTGCTGAGTCATAGACTTGCGTTTTGTGTTCTGGTTATGAAACATTGATGTCATTATGGATTTCTGCCTTGTGTTCCCCACACTCCTCTTCCCCTCAGTTGTAGCTTTTGAGTCACAAAGAGGTGAAGAATCATGTTCAGACAGTGATACTTGCTGTTTTCTTCTGGTGTCCTGACGTTACTGTCCAGAAACTCTGATGTCAGTGGCAATACTCTAGATTTATGCTTATACGAGAAAGGAGGGAAACAGAACCAATATGTTTTTGTCTAGTTAAATGTTTCAACACGATATTTCAGTGTCCCAGACAGGCTTAAATATCACTACTTGTTGTAGTGTAAATGTATTTCAAATTTGTTGGAGTACATATGGCTCCGCTTTACTTTGTTTTCAGTACTTGTGGTGCTACTTTTTATTCTGTCAAGCTGAAGAACTGTACAGCGGTTGCAAGAATGCTTTCCCTCCACCCCTAGTTTCCACAATAGTGAATTTTGTTCGCAATATTAAAATTGTATGATTCACTGTCAGTTAGTTAAATGGGTGACATACCTTGGCTTTTTCTTAATCCCCAAATAATATTTGAATGTTGCTGTTTTTCCTAGACTTCCAACTGTATGTAATAACAATTCTTGTACTTGATAGTGCTGACCCGCACTGAGTGGAACAGTGTGTCTGTAACTTGGCTCACTGGGTGGTTCCTCATAAGATCCTGTTTGCAGAGGTTTATTTCCTTTTCTGATCAGCATAGAAAAGCAGCATGCAGAAAATCACAGCCTGAGATGCACTACTACGGAGTGTGGCCTAGCATTGAGAGACAGTAAATAAAGGAGAGTGGATGTTGTTGGGAAGGGTACCTCGTCAATCCCAGAGTGTTTTCTTTGCAGCACTTTCAGTTCAGTGGCACTTCAGTTCAGCAGGGTACAAGGCAGGCCTACGTGAACTGCTCTGTGTTTAGGGCCAGAAGTGTTGACCTTGCAGTTCTGCTTTTGATCCAGCTAAGGATGCTATAAGCCTGGCATTATTGGTCCTGTAACAGTCTGTTTGTTAAGACTCCAAAGTTTATTTTTCACTGCCTTAAGGTCTGGAGTTGGATAGTTATGGTAGAAGTTCCATACTTTCTGCTTTTATGCCTTACCTAAGTACCAAATGGCTGCTTTCATTTCTTGCCTAAATCCAAATAGTTTTTGCATAGTAGGCTTGGCCTTGCCTCTATAGAAGGGAGTCTGCAGACCCTGAGAGGCCTGGCTAGAGCCAAGGCTCTTGGAGGCAGGATGTAGAGGGACGGTTTGGATCTGGCAAAGCTGGGCAGTATTCGCAAGGCTTGTGTTTCAAAGGTGCTATCCCTAGTGGGACTGCCTGAAAGCCCTGGGGAGATACTGGTAGCCCATGTAGCTAATCATGAAAATTGGCAAGAACCAATGTTTCAATAGGGAAATGAAGATTAACAAGACTTAATTTTCTTTCAACTCTGCGGATTGCAGTGTGGGCAGTTATTTTGCGATGCAACTGAAATTTTCTTTATTTTTATGGCTTGTAGAAAAGTTGGTACTTTGAGATTTTAGTCTCACTCAGGCTGAAATCCAGTATTTACTGTGTATCAGAAACCCAGCTTTTCAACTACTCTGTGTAGCTCAGTGACAGGATGTCATGCACACAAATGATTTACCCCCTCCCCAACCCTGCCATGAGTTTCAGTAGGGATGTGACTGGAAAAACTTTTTCATGTTACTTTTATGGAGCTCTTGATACTAACCTGGCATTAGTTTGGACCTTAAAAACATATTTCTCCCTTGATATTTCTTGAAAATTAGAGACTCTGTTCTAATCTATTTCAGCATAAATCCAGAGCCCATAGAAGTCAGGGGAGTTACTGTCATGTGAAACTAGTGTGAGATCAAAACAAGGTCCAAAATGTTGTAAATATTAGAAGACATTCATGTATTTTGATTATAATTCCAGTCACTGGTTATAAGCCTCATGAAATGAACCGCCTCATTTATAATGCATACCATGGGACACCATCTAATTTGGTGACAAGGATAGAGTCTAGCAAAGATTCAATAGAAGTATATGCATAAATTACTATGTTGTCATCTAATTAAATGTATTTTCTAAATCTTCTTATTTAATATACCTGTTATTATTAAATTGAATTTTATACCTTTGAAATATTCTGGTAAATAAATGCCCTTTCCTCTGTAGTCTATGCAAGGTTAGTATTTATTTTAAAGTGTATTTTTTTGCGAGAAAGATAAGAAAATCAACATACACTGTTATCACTCCTCAGTTTTGAAACAACGAAGTGAGGGCTATCCTTGGGAAGTAATTGATATTCCTGTACAGGTTGAAACTGATATACAGACAGATAAGCAGAATGCTTCTGCTCTGTACTCTAGCTGCAAAAAAAACAAGTCAATGATTGTTTAATATTGTCTCCACTTTGAGACCAGATCTTTGACCACTTGAACAGTTTTAGTGGTTTACCTGGTCTGTTCTAGAAGCCCTGGACCTATGTAAATTTTAGTCATGTAAATAGAAGAGCAAAGTATGAAAGTGATGCCATATAAATTGTGTTGTCTACTAAATGATCACAAGGATAGATACGCACATATAGGCTCAGTTGCACATGATCATTTTGCACTAAAATGACACCTGTACCTTGGATAACATGCACTGAAATTGCATTGCTTATCTAGCTGAGCTTGTTAGCAGTTTCACAGTCTGATGGAGGAACTTGTAATGAAACCTAGTTTCCACAGATCACTATCGGATCACCATGACTAGCCAGAGAGTGTAAGGATCACTTGAATATCATTGGGAGGTAGTATAGTAAAAATTGTCTGAAGTAAAGGCAGTTCAAATATAGTTCTGCGAAAGGCTTATTTCCTAAGCTTTTGGAAATTAGTTCTGGTTTAAAATCTCATTTGTATAAAATGACATGCATTAGATCTCTCCTTCTGTGCAGTCTTGATCACAGCTAGTGGTGCTAGGGTAAGGTGTCTGCTCCATTGCAGCTTCAGTACTAAATGTGACCAAGGGCGAGTGAGCTGTGGGGTTCACTCCATGTACCCAGGAGTTGCCCTGTTCCTGGTTGCTGTGTTCCAGCCTGTTTTATCCATGGAAATTCATTAGGGACAGAATGACTACACTGGTGTTATCCATTGTTGAGGATAGTAGATCAGTGGAGGGACAACAAACACTCCTAAGACTTTTTGCAAGATTGGGGAATTTTCCCTAAGTAGGTGTACAAACCTTGAGATTGAAACAGCAATCACTAAAATTCACATCAGGGAATCTCATATTATGGATTTTGCAGGGTTAATCATCAAATGAGGTTTTATACATGATCTTGGAAGTGGGAAATGTTTAATTGAGTAAATACTTTTATCCTTTAAATACTTCAGATGCATATATCAATTTTTGTGTTTGTTCAGGAGAAAAAGAACAAAAATTCTGAGAGAAGTAGTATCATCATCTAATTGGTTGTTTATGAAGTTTCCTACATTATTTTGGAGTTCTCTTCATTTTGTAACTATGCTTCCCAACCTAGGTTGTGCTGGAGTTTTAGAACAGGTCCAGTGCCCTGCAAATGGGAGGAAGGTGACCTTCTTCGTGGTGAGGCATCAGAGCCAGCTGAACTTCGTGTTCAACTTCTAGCCCACGGGAAATAAAAGATTTGGAGACTCTCTCCTGTTTGGGATGAACGTACCCTTCTGCTGAAGTGACCTGAAGTCTCTGATGATTTGGGACTTACTGGACGCTCAGACCTGGAATGTTGTGGAGAGATGGCTGTGCAGAATCTGGCCTTCAGACTAGTACCCTCTGCTGCTCCTCCATGTTGGTGCCACATGCTGGGAAGACCTTGAGCATGCCAGGAGTGACTAGAGAGCTTTGGAGGCAGGAGTGGCAGGCCTAGGTATTTCTGTCAGTGAATGGTTGAGGAGGAGCAGATGGGTGTTGTAAGTCAACGCCTGGTAGTGCAATTTGTGTCGTTCACAAAGTTTTGGCTTTTGCGATCCTAGAAGCCTCTGAAGGTGGAAGCCTGCTGGAAAAGATGACTGAGCTAAAGGAATCTTTTTGTTTTGAACAAAGGCCATTCTTTATCATCTTTGATGGGTCACAGAGATGGGGCAGAGCTCCAATGACTGGCAAAAGGCAGAAGTTGCGCCTATCCTCAGAAAAGAACAAAAAGGCAACCCAGGGGACTTCAGGGTAGTCTGTCTCCCTTTGCTCTGTGGGAAACTGATGGAGGGAGTCCTTTTTGGAACACACTTCTGAGCACATGAAGGAACGGTGAGCATGGACTGACCAGGGGTAAATCCTGCCTGACCAGCCTGATTTCTGGACAAAATGAGAGTAGAAAATATCCTTTACCTGCAATTTAGCATACCTTTGTCCCTGTCTTCCATGCTATTCCTGTAACCAAGTTAAGATGTTGCAGTCTGGATGGATACACAGCTAGATGATTGAAAACTGTTTGGATGGTTGAGTATAGAGGGTTATAGTTAATGGGTCATACTCTGGAAGCAAATAGTGTGCAGAATGTCACAGAGGTCTATGTTGGGATGTGTCTTGTTTGACATCTTTGTTAATGACTTGAAGGAGATGGCAGAGTGCATGCTCATTAAGTTTGCAGCTGACCTCAAATTGGTGTAATTGGTGTGGGTGAGAGACAAAGGGGCTGTCCATAATATTTGAGAACAGGGCTCTGTTCCCAAGGAATCTTGAGGAACCTAGGCTAGCTGAAGCCCGATTGGAACCTCATAAAATTCGACAAGGTCAAATAAAAAGCCCTGCCCCTGGCGTGGTCTAGGGGCTGATAAGCTGGGGAGCAGCCTGGTGGGAGAGGTCCTGGGGGATCCTCATGGGCAGCAACCTGAATGTGAGCCAGCAGAGTGCCATCCCACCAAAGAAGGCTGCAGCAGCACAGTCAGGTGGTTGAGTGAGAAGTGGTTATCTGTTTCTTCTTGGGACTTGTTTAGACTGCATCCCGACTCCTTGAAGTTTGGGTGTCCCATACAGGCACGGCACTAAAAAACAGAGGTCCATCAGGACTGCTAGGGACTGGAGCAGTCTTGCCCTGTGAGGAGAGGCAGAGGGAGCAGGACTTGTTGAGCCCAGGGAAGAGACGGTTCATGAACCTATGGGCAGCCCCCAGGTTCCAGTGGGAAAGTTATCCAGAAGACAGCGCCAGGCTCTTCACAGTGGTATGTGGTAAGTTGAAGTAGCAATTTTTAATTGGATACAAGGTAAATATTTTTCTGTGGAAGGCCATTCAGGAAGTGGAATAGGTTGCCCTGAGAGGCTTTCCAATTGCCATTCTTGGAGACCTGCATGGATAAACCTCTGAGAAAGTTGGTCTGATCTCATTCTAAAGAGTTCCCGAGGTCCCTTCCAACAGGAATCATTCTGTGATTTGATGATTTGGTAATTTGCAAGATGTCAAAGGTGGGTAAATTGGCCTGTTGCTATGTTACTTATATGTATGGTTTGATAGAATGAGTAAACAGGGAGGAGGAATTACTTTAATTAAACAAAGATGCACACCTGATTGTCTGCATTCAATCTGTTTTTTAAGCCAGGGACTTACTCAAGTGCTGTTGGGAAAACAAAAATGCAAGTGACAAAAAGCTGAGGAATACAGCTCAACAGGGAGAAAGACCCTTACTGCAAGGTCTTTCATTTAATACATTTCTCCATGTGAATTCTTTCTAATGCTTGAATTTTCCTTTTTAAAGGCCATGACCTGTAGTGTATCAGTTGTACTTGCAAGCAGGGAAGGTAGCAGATGAATTTATATGAAATTTTAAGTGCTGCATTATTGAACATATGACATGTCCCTTTGTGGGGCCTGGGAAGGAGGAAGACAAATTGCAGCTTTGCAGCTTAGGAGTTAATGCAGTCATGCAAATTTTTTGCTAGGTGGACTCTGAGGATCTATATATCTGTTTGAATTTTTATAACTGTGATTGGCATTACACAGATGGGAAAAGGGGATAATGTGATGAGAGAAGTGTCAAGGCATGAAAGTATTAGAAAAGTATGCTAGTTGGTTTTCTGGTTTTGTGCTTCTCACAAGTGGTACTTTTCATAGGTCATCTGCACAGAAGGAGTTTACTTGACATTACAGGAAGCATTTTCTGCATTCAGTGTTAGGACATTCTCCGCAACACTCTCTGTTAATAACAGTTTTGGACATAATGAGACAGTAAGAATTAAATTGTTTACCTAGCGTGAATCTTGTCTGAGAAAAGTAAAGGCAAAAAGAACTGAAAACAGTCCCTCTTTTTAAGAAGTAAAAATGTGGGGACTACGAGACTGCTTTCAGTTTGCACTTCTTGCTGAAGATTCTGAAAAAGCTATTTCTATTAGCCTAATACCGAGACTGAGCAAGGAAAAAAAAAAAAATCTTTTAAGTTAGGGCTTATAAAAATCTGGAGTCAGTCCTTGCATAGGTTCTGTGGTATGAAATTGTTTGCTAAGTTAGTAGAAGAGTTAGGTTAGAGTTTAGGTTCTTCACGTGGGAACCTAAATACACGACGCAGCAGGGAACAATATGAATTTGGAACACATCAGAGCCACTGTAATCTGCTAGAAACTCCAGCTTTCCCAGAAAGCAGACTGTTTTGAAGAACCTTTCCTTATACAGGAGCCTGTCACTCCAGAAGTTGTGTCAGCGTTTAAGAGCAGTTAATCATTTTCCGGTTCTTGGGAAGAACAACTATGCTGCACTTGGGACTATTTTGATGATCTGTTTTCTTAACCACAATAGCAGGCATCCATGAACGTGGTGTGGGGCTGTGGGAAGGGAGCTTACGCACTGCGGAATTCAATAGCCACGGATCTGATGCAACTTGCCCTCCCATCACCTCTTCAAGTGCTAGCACCTTTTGTGGAGCAGTGTCAGTGGGATGGCTGGAGGGCATCCTGAAGCATTGCCCAGAAAGCGAGCTTTCTTAAGAAAGCAAGTATTTGCAGACTTATTTCCCCAGACTTTTTGGTGGGGGGGAAGAAAATTACTTTTTTTTCCTCCTCACAAATGAATAAAGTTCATGACAGTCCTTATTTTAATCCTGTCTGCTCTGTTAGGGCACACCAGTTTTGAGTTCTTTGGTGGCTCCAGCCATTGTTGTTCCTGAAGATACCTGAGATCTGTAGATTGAAGACAGCATTCTAAGTTAGCTTTTAATTAGGATCTCTAGAAGGAAGTGCGACTACTTCACTGCAGTGCAAATTCTGTGATAGAAAAGGGAAATGGACTCCAAGGGAAAGGAACTAGTTACTGTCCTAACCATTATTTTGACTGAGGAGATGTTCTTTAAACTTGTGATGTCCAATCTTATCCTATCTACTTAGTATACAGTTGGAAGAAACAGAAGTGCTCTGGTGGCTGTGTAGATACTTTTCTGATGTTAAATTAGGCACATTAGTTACATGGTATATTTGCACATTCCCAGCTGACCTGTCCTTTAGGTCTGGCCTGCACTGAAATATTTTCTATGCTGGAACTTGAAGTTGGCTGAGATAGCGGGTTGTAATGTGGTTGTCCAAGACTGCACCATTAACTCTTGAACTAATTGACAGTACTGGTCATAAGGCCACAAGAGCAGTCTCATGAATGTAGAACTTATAGGATGTCTTTAAGCTGCTTTCATTATTTCATGCTATTTCTTTGTTACCTAGGTATTTAATCAGGAATGAGGCTGTATATGCCGATAGCATCTGAATAAGTAATATTCATCTTTCTGTTTTCTGCTTTTTCTCTTCCTTTTTAGCCCTGAGAGCCTTTTGTTTCTCTCTCTCCCTGCATCTCCATCCGCTGGTTTTGAGAAAGGAAGGGGAGGGGGGAAAAATGTAAAGGTAATTATCTCTGTTAATAGTCTTTCTGCTTGTGCTTGATTGAAATGCAGCTTGGCTCTTCTGTACCACTGCTTTATTCCCAAAGAGTAGTTCCAGTTGTCTGCAAAGCCAACACCTTTGGACAGGCACCATCTGGCCAACCTCATGCTAACTCCCATGGTCGTGCCTGAGTCTACCAGTGTACAGCCCGGTCTCAGAGAAAGCAAATTAAACGGACGTTGCCAGGCTTTCGGGGCCCCAAGAACTCTCTTCCCTGGAGAAAAATGAATTCAGTGTAATCTCCCTAGCAGGTGCTGTCTCAAATAATTGGAAGGGTACTGACGAAAACAGATAATTAAAAAAAGCACAAAGTCTTCCAATTCTTTAGTCTGTCAAAGCTTTTTATTTTTTCCAGTGGGAAGACCAGACATCAATTCTGTGTTTAGACTCCCCTTTGGCTCCCCTTTTTCTGAACCAGTATGAATATTCCTTTGGATCCAGGTCCACCTGAGAGCAGCTTCAGGGCTGCTGGCATTCCCCAGGGCCTTTCATACCTGGGGAATCTACACCCTGGCTGCTCACTGGGGTCTTTTTCTGCTTGTGTTGCACTAGAGGTGGGCAACAGGACAAGGTTTTTAATAGATTACCTTTTCACCCATAAGGACAGACCAGATTATCAGAAGTGTTCAAGTTGGAATTTGTTTCCCCAATGTTACCATGTTTGAAAATATAAAAATATGAAATTTTTATGTTTTTATGGGGCATTTAAGTAGGGTAATATACTACAAGACCGTTTAAAATTGCCATTGACTAGAGGGATATTTCATCAGAGAGCTGTACACAGGGAGCTTTAATTTTTGGGGGGAATTCTCTTATATGGAATAATGGAAAAATCTCTATCTCTGTATGGGACATGTTATTTCAGGTATATTAATATATTTTTAAGTTAAAGGAATATGATTGGCTGTAGGCAGGTAGTAGAGGGCACTGTCAACAGCACAGTCTTTTGAAAATTTTCCTTCCATAAAATCTTTTGAAAATGTGAGTTTCGACAAAATATTCTTACAGAAATATCTCTTTGAAGTTGAAATTGAAAGCAACTTGAGTAACTGTTACATGATTGCTGCCTTCTGTGTCCACACACACAATATTTCCATTATCTGTTGCTAGGTATATTTATTGTTAGAAACTCTTGTCCAAGTATGTTTTCTCTGTTAGAAATTCTCTGAAAATTGGAAAAAAAAAATCCTTTATTTAAAAATCTTTGGATATTTCAAAGGCATTAAAGTTAGATTAAAAGAAAATTCCACTTTTCTTTCTTTTTTTGATTTCTATCATAATGCTTTTTTTAAAAAAAAGAGAGAGCGAATAGAGAGAGAGGAAAAATAAAATTACCCCAAAGATGTTGTCTGTCAACTTCTTATAATAAGGCCAAACCACAGTAAATGGCTTAAGTTAAATCTTGCCTTAAAGTTAGGAACTGTAGAGGACTTGTTTTCACCTGCTTGTACGTGGGAATCTATTCTAGACATGGATGAACAATATAACATACTTGGGTACCTGCTTTTCTTTCTACCTTCCACTTTCCCTGCAGGAAATCCTGTATTTTGCCAAACAAAACACAGCAGAATTTCAGGCACTGATTTTTTTTTCCTCTCTCTCTCCTTGCTGGGGAATGAATCGTGTAAGTTGTGATCACTACCTTCTAAAATATACAGCTTAAATTCTTAGTTAATTCATTTAATTAATGTGTTGCTAGTAGATTCTGGTACCTCAGTGGCTCACTGTGTCCGTTCCCCAGTTCTGTGTTTTGTCAGATGCCCAAAGACACTCAGCCTTCTTCTCCTCTCTGTCACCAGTGAATTACTAGCCATGCGGGGCCAGCTTTTGTGCTTGAGACCCTCTCCAGCTAGTGGGCCATAAGCTTCTTGTGCTTCACACCTAAACTAAAGCTTCATCTGGTTTCTTGCACAGAGGAAAAAAGAAAAGGTTCTGTTAACAACAACCAAGCCAAATACAAACTCCATCCAGCTTTCATAATCTCCATTTTGGTGTGAGGGCCAGGCTTGTGGTGGCTGGTCCAAAAAGTTAAATGAAGCACACATGAGATGTCTTAGGCCAACAGGTGTTGCAGCTGCCTGTGTAAGGCAAAGCTGAAGGAAACAAAATGCCATAGACAATTGTGTATCAAACAATTGTTCTGTCATGAAATTGTGTTTCCCCTCTTTGAATAGCTTGCTTTGGAAATCATCAAAAAGCATTGCAGAATATCTTTGAGTGACAATTATTTAGAGAAGTTACTGGCCTTATAATGTAATTTCCCAGTGTCACTGTATAATTAGGCAAGATGAATAAAGAAGATTCCTCATTGTGAAATACTGAGAAGCTACCGTGCCCCTCCCAGCCTGATGCTGCTGAATAAATCAAATTTAACTTCTAGTTGTGCAACTTCTTGCTTTCTGATCTCTGAAGCCTGTACTCAGTGTGCTGCACAACTGGTCCAGCTGACTTTTACCTTTGATCTTTAAGGATTCCGCATAACCATTTTCTGCATATTTTAAAATTCATATTTTTGTATGTTTCTTTTTTCCACATTTTGTACATCTGTGTTCATGAAACCTGTATTCTTTGCAGTGCTGGAAGACAACTTTTCAGCAATAGCATCAGCACAAATGGTTCTCTTTTTTACCAGTGGCGTGCCTCAGACCCAAGGCTTCCTTTCTAGGGTGAAATCAGAGTTTTTGCTGCATCAAATCCTAGTAGATGACAGAAGATTCTTGGTATTTAAAGTACCTTTAAGGTTATGAGTATCTTGCTGAACTATCCAATAGCTGCTTGAAACTATGTTTTAAAAAAGCCAATTCTGCACTGTAGTCAGTGGGCTTCTGTAGGTAAAAGTGAAAGCTTTGGGTTAGGCAATGCATTTCCAGTGTTACTGAGCTGTGCCAATGTTGAATCCTGATGTATGAGGAAAAAAATTACATATTCCAGTGCTTCTGAGAAATTCATTTTTTCCTGATGCTTAAGGATTTATTTAAACTTCCTTAAGAATACTTCTTCTGTCTGGATTTGTGACAGTTGCTGTTACTGGTCCCTCAGCAGATACAGGGATTTACTAATTACAAATCTTAGCTGCTGTTTTAGTAATTGGGTTTATGGTTGGGAAGGTGATATTTGCAGATAATCTCCCTTTTGCTATATGGTAAGCATATCAAATACTTATTTGTAGGAGACAAAAATGTTCCTGTAATTGCCATCCGTGACCTGAAATAAAATTCTTGATCTTTGTATGAAATGAGAAAAGTTATTAGCTTCAGGCTCTATGTTACTGAACACAGTGTGGAAAAACAAACCTACCAGAATAGCGTGCCTTAAACACGAGGTCTCTTTGCAACTAGATGTTTGGAGGAAGTCTGGGAAGAGTTGGGAAGAGCTGCGGTGATAGATGCACGTTCTCAATTCCCCTGAGAAGCAGCCTACAGAGAGCAGTGGAGGAGCTTGCTTATCAGGCCAGCAGCTCATTCTGCACGTTTTTCTGCAGCACGAAAGCCAAGTAGTTTAATAACCACAGAGCTTGGCTGTTTTACAAAGCTTTGTGAGCAAAGTTGTGTAACCTCTGCCTGTGATAAGCTTGCATTAGGTGCAGCAGAACCAGTAGTGGGTAATCCTAAATTTTTAGGGGCCAGTCCTAAACTATCTTGCAAAGAATGAACAAGGCAGCTCTTGGTAGAGCACTGCGTCCATTGACACTACAGCTTCTTGGGACTGGCTTTGTACTTCCAGTCTGAGGAGCTCTGCTGCTGTAGGGTTCGTGGTAGCCCCTCAGCTATGTAATTCTAGGTTTGCTTGGATGTCGTTGTCTTGTGTTGTTATGTAGAGCCACCTGCAGATGTGTCAATTCTTCCCTGACTTCAGCTGTTTAGAAGTTAGTGAGTGCTCATCATGAAGGCCCTTTTTCTAGTCAGAGGAGAGTGATGGTATTATACAAGTACCTGCCTAGGTCCCCCTCCATTTACCTGAAATGATAATTTTGGGGTGAGATGAATCACTGTCTGGAGATTCCTCCCTCTTTGTTGAGGCAGTCTAGATGTCTAGTTTAGATTGGTTGCTTGACTTTTACACAGCTAAAGATATTGAGATGAATGAAATTCAGTGGCCTGTTTCCTCTTCGTTCTTAGACAGCTTTTCCCTGTGCACTATAGGGGATCTTCTTCTTGAAAGATTGTGATAAATAAAAGATGAGAGACTGATCTGTTCAGTTCTGGATTAAAAACCCTACATCAAGGTGAAAAAAGTCTGGTATATATAACTCTTTCTTCTACAGCAGGTTTCTATCTTTAGTTCCAAGTCTTTGCCTTAGTGTTAGGAGGGACTTAGGCACTTGCAGTTGGATGATTGTAAAGGTATCACACATAGATTGCGTCGTATTTCATCTGCCTGGTTGAGTTAGTCTTTTGTAGCAAAATCTCCACACTTTTTTTTTTAATATATTGAGAAGTTTATTGATTTTTTTTCACCGAATGCATGTGTTTTTTAATTAAAAAAAGAGTTATATATTATGGTTTAGAAGAAGCCTCTGTACACTTGGAACAAGCATGGGTATACCTGCTTTGCATGAATAGAGCAACTCTGTAATCTGCAAATAACTACAATGTGTGTAACTTCTGGGTCTGAGGTGGAGTTTACTGAATTCAAGGAAGTTGTATTGAAAGGATATACCCTGGCTGATGTGCAAATGTTCTTGTGTTCTCCATCTTCCCTGTTTGCTTAGATGCTCTTGTAAAGAACAAACACTCACTACAGTCTCAAACCTAT
Organism: Crypturellus undulatus; assembly: GCA_013389825.1. Classification (NCBI taxonomy): domain Eukaryota; kingdom Metazoa; phylum Chordata; class Aves; order Tinamiformes; family Tinamidae; genus Crypturellus; species Crypturellus undulatus. The sequence continues at coordinate 1,729,892 of VWPW01000675.1, forward strand.
CTTTGAGTTCTGTTTGATCTCTATAAACTGGAATATTTTGCCTATGTTGTAGTGACACCTGATTGAAAAGATTTAGAGTTGAGAATAGCACTAATTTCTTGGGGTAGAAGGAGGAAGGAGGGTAATTAGAGCAGAATTCAGTCCAGCATTTTGAGAAAAAATTATCTGACCAGAATTTTGGAGCTTAAAAACAAAGTGCAGTCTGATCAAACCTTGACAAGTATTAGAAGCAATGAAAAGGCAATTGCAAGAGTGCTTTTGCCAACCACAACGTTTGTAGCTCCTTGATCTCTGTAGAAATGGCAGTCTACCATCTTCTCTTTGCTGTATATTTAATAGTGTGTGAGCACCACAAGATTTGATTATGTTTTGGTATGTTTGCTGTATCTGTATCTCCCAATATAACTACCATGATTCAAAGCAATGCAGGCCTTGAATGTTTTCAAGTTATAAATTACTGTGACATACTGGGGTCCTGTAGAGAAACCTGTTAAATCTATCTCATGCTTTGGTAAGTGGAGTCCACTCAGGCCCTTAGAATTAACCATGTAATTCACAGACTTACCCATTGAAATATCTGCATATGCATTCCTATATATGGGATATTTGCATACCTTTCTGTTTTTTTCCTGCCAGCCTTAGATGTGGTGGTTTAAGAAATGAGAATGTAACATTTTGTTTCACAAACTTCTAATCTGTGATTTCTCTGAGTTGTATGTATAGGAATGACTTTGCCTTAGCAAAACCTGTTTTTCCATACCTGGGTACATTCCTCTCGCGTTTGTTTCAAGTACTTGTTGATTACATTGCAACTTGAGAAAGGTAGATCTGAAGGGAAAAAGTGTCCAAAATAAGAAAATATGTCCCGATGGTCTTCTGACTATGATAGTCTTCTCACTGAAGTCCTGTCCTTGCATCTTGAGCAGAGAGGTCCTAGCACTCTGCAGCTGTGGAACACAGCTGTCCTGATTTTAACACTGAAGTCCTCAGAGTTCGGTCTTTTATTTTACAGTGTCAAAAAGGGCAGGCTTCCTCTGCTCTTCCTGATTTATTTCAGGAGCTCCAAGATTGGGGTTGCATTCCTGAGATCTTCTGGAAGGGGTTGGTTTGTGTGGAAGAGAAATATAGTTGACTGGAGGGATGCATTGTTGCAGGGGGAAGTTGCAGAAGGGAGAAAAACATTCTTGCTGTTTTTGTAGCTTCCTTCATGACTTGTAGGAGCACGTCTTATGATTCTTAAAATGTTTAGCAGAGCAACAGATCTTCTTCCTTTCAAGTTCTTTAGGGATTTTCAGGACTCTCTTGAACTTCAAACTAATAGTAGCAGAGTCTAAAACTAAATGAGCTAAGCACTTAACACCTGCCTGCAAATGATGTTGACATCATCAACTTTCAAACTGTCTGGAAGTATGATCCTGAAATGTTTTTTTTTTGAAGAACTACAGGGGATTCCAGTTGAATGTCTTGAGATCTATACACAAGTGGCCAAGCTAATCAAGGCAGAGGTTTATTTGATTCTGCTTTCCTTGTAGGCCTCTGTGGTTTGAAGCAAACTTCCTACTTTCCCCACAGCCTAACCAGATGCTTTCGAGGAATCAAATGACTTTTGAAGTTTGCCAGAGGGGATGATTTCTAGCAGCATTTGACATTTAAAACCTTTGAAATGAGACACTGAGGACCAACCCTGTGCTGAACACAGGCTGTGAATTATTTGGATTTTAAAAACCTGATTTTGCTGTACAGCAACAGTATCTTAAGGCCACCTGCTGAAATGATGGGTGTCTGTGTGAGAGTGAGTACTGAGAATCATTTTTGAGTATTTATTTATGACATCAGCCCCAAATAATGCGGTGTTGTGCAGAGAGGCACAAGGCACGGGAGGTTTTGAAACCAGAAGCACCGCTAGATAACACGTTGTGCTGTGGTGGAGCTCTGTAGCCTTTGTGCTGCTTCCAAACCTGACAGGCCAGAAGTGGATGAATCAAAGATCTGCTTCATCATCCAGGCTTGTGTGCTTGGGAAATAAGATCAGCAGAGAGCTCTGCGATTTGAGGCATGATTCTCACTGCTGAGTGCATGGACTGGAAAGCCAACTGTGTGAATCCTTCATGCTCTATGGGCTTCTTTGTGCAAATCTGATTTGGTGACAAACTGGGTAAAATAATGGAGGCACCCTGGCACCATATGCTTGTGAAAATGTTGATTTTTAAGGCCAGCAGGAGGCAGTGAACACCTGTAGATCATCTCTTCATTGTTATTGATTTCTTTTTCTCCTCAAGAATAAGATGTCAATAAATCTTGTCCTTTTAATAATCTTTTTACAATAACATGTTGCAGAATTTCAGTATGACTAAAAGTACATGAAGAATAGTAAAGTTCAGTGTGTATTGGTGCCTTTCCAAAGATGCCTGAGCACCTTTTTGACTAGAAATATTGTCAGGTTTTGCCTAAAGCAGCCCACACAACTGTTGTCACCTTTAGACTGGATATGCAAGCGCGCGTTGGCGTATCAACGTTTGTGCAGAGTCCACAACTCATGTTTTCAGGGAGTCTTTTGAGTGAGTGAAAAGTTCATAATGTTCTAAAGTAGGAAAACATGGATTTGTGATTTCAATTCAGGGTGTTGTATGTACTGGGGATGATAAGAACAATACTATAATTGCAGATACGGTTTTGGTGGTTGTTGTTGTTTTCCTCTGGGAAAGGGGTAGGATGATGGCCCATCAGTAAATTCAGAAGTCTAAGATCTGTCTTTAAGGTATTTATGGCAGGGCTCACACCAATGAATAAAAGGTGTAGATTCTTTCTTAAGAAATGTAGATCATTTGTTAGAGGGTTGATAAATTCCTGAAACGCCAATGTCCTGGAAAAGGGGCAAGGCTATTCTCCCCTGCGTAGCATAGACTTTAAAATGGGAAGAGACCATTAGGATTCTATCATTGCTGTTTCCAGATGTTTCTTCAATTAGCTTGTAGCTTTGGGAGGAACTAATAATATGGTTTTGGAGACGTTGTCGTCATGATTTAGTCTTCAATCAGTCCTCTAAATACTTAAGTAAGGTGTTGCAGTGATTAATTTAGCAGATTAGTGCCATAGCTCCTTGATGTGTTTTATCTGGTGTAATTTAGTGTGGCTGCTGAAAAGGGCATTCCCAGTCTCACCTATTTGCTTATTCCTGCCTCTCCCTTATGCTCTGTTATTTGTGCTTCCTTGGTGAAACTGAGATAGTTTTCTGCCAGATGAATTTGCTAACTTGCAGAAAACAAAAGTGAGTTCATTTTCAGCTTGATCAGCTTCTTGGTTTAGATACTCACAGAAATGATAGGGCTGATGAGGCAGAGATAGTGGAAGTAAATGGAGAGAATATGGGGGTGGTAGATGGGGTTGACCACTTAAATCAGCAGTACTGAGTACTGACAGATTAAATGAATTATGGAATTATGTTGTGAAACATAGCAAGCAAGCAGGTAACAACTGACACTACACAAATTCAGAGGTGCAAAAGGTACTTATGACTAAGGGAGATAAAGGAGTTTTTGCTACCTGATGCTCGTTTGCAAAATATTATTTTTGAAGTAGAGAATTTTGTACTTCTGTGAGAACATGAGACATGTCTCTTCTGATAGTCTACACTGAATTTACAAATCAGAATGGCTCCCAATATCCTTACAAAAAGTGGGCACTGAGAATTTTAAGGTTACCATAAAGGGAAAAACAAAGGTCGCAGTCCTGAATCTATCTTGTGAAAAACTTGCTTTCCAGAGGACCAGACTGTAGCTTCAGCAGTTCAGATTCATATGTCTCGAAATCTGTCAAGAAGCTCTTTGCAAGATTTGCACCTAACTCTCTTTCTCTCCTGCCCCCCTCTTTATTCTGAGCCTTATTCATGTGAAAAAACAAGACTGTCTTGCAAATCTGGTGCAGTGGGGTTGGTTTGAAATCATGGCAATGTGTGAAAGGCACATGTGCAGATTTTTCCATGCAATATTTTCATTTGGTAGAATATGAAGTAAGGTGCATGAGCACTACCAGTTGATTCTCCATTATTATTTTAAGCATCCATACTTTTGCTGAAGAAGAAATGGATTAGGCTGACTTCTTTCTGAAGAAGACTTGGTAAATAACCAATGCTTTACTGAAAGATTTTGAGGAACAATACTTTCATCACACCAATTGTTTTCTAGCACAGTCAAGGTCCTATTAATACTAACTTAATCTTCACAGAATAACTTGGTTTATTCATTTTGACTGCACCTGTATCAGATGTGAGACATGAAAGTGGAGTGACAATGCGGAAGTGCAGATGCTCCTTTAATGGTGTGTTAGGTATTTATGCACCTGGGAATTCAATTGTGCTCTTTTCAGAAACTGAATTTAGTAGCTTTCAAAGAGAGGAAAATTCCCCATCATCAACAAACAAAACCCACCAAGCATTTCTTACAGATGACATTTTTGACTCTGAAGTTGATATTAAACTATTCATTAATTTAGGTTAAAGACTGATCAGATAAAAAAAAAAAAAGGGATGCAAGAGGCTCAGGGCATGACAACCTGTTTTGAAACTTTCCTATGATTCCACTTCCTTAGGAGTAGTTGTTTGGCATCATTTCATGTGAGTGGGGGGAAGATGCAACTAAGCAAATCCAAACTTTTAATGTCCTCCAGGGGATGATAGATAATGTCCTGTTGAAACCTGGGCTCTGAGCTCACAGGGCACTTTGCCAGTGTAACATCGCTATATTTACAACTACCTCTATTCCTATCATAACTCACTGTCAGCAGTGGCAATTCTACAGCAGGAAGACATGAAGATATCTGCTTTCTTTGGGAGTGGGGTTGACATCCTTAAATTCAGCTTAAACTTCAAATGTATTTTAATCACTAATGCTCTGGGTCAGTGACCCTAGCAGCTTTTTTTTTTTTTTTTTTTTTAAACCTTAGTGAACCTCTTTGAGAAATCTTTCTGTATTTTGAATTTCAGTAAATGGTAGTTTTCATTTTCCCTTCATTTTTAAGGAATCGTTACAATAAGAATTGAATACACATATGTATATGCATAGTGTCACGTGATAATGTAATGAACATCTTCAGTCTCTGAAAGCAACTTAAAAGTAAGCCTGTTCAGGTGTGCTGCATGCAGGGTGCTGCTTCTGTGAGAAAGGTAAGATGAATTTTGCTTGCTGCTTTTTATCCAGGCAAAACAGACTGGAAGAGAGAAAAATTTATTTTGGAATTGTTACTGCTATTTAGTTGGAGTGATGAGGCAGTGGTGGCAGGCTGTAGCATGCTGGGATTTGGCTGTTGGTTTGCATTTCTGCCTGTCTACTTCAAGTTGTTTCAGTGCTGAACATACCTGTTCAAGTAGTATGCGAAAAAACTGCAGCTGCTTTGCAGGGATGCTCTGTGAGAGTAACAAACAGTTGCTAAAATGACAAATGTGTGGCTAAAAAAATACTGCTGTGATTGACTGGTTGACCATCAAGCCCCTCTTGGCCTTCAGGTAGTCCTGCAGGTCAGCGCATGTACCAGAGGAAGTTACTAAACTGGTTTTGCCCAATGGGTTGCTAACCAGCACGTGAATTCACCTTACTGCTGATAGAACAGTTGGAAGTGGATCATCCAGGTAAAACTAGTTCAGCTGTGGAGTCTAATAGTCCTATTTGCTTTTTGGGATTGTTGTAAGACTAAGAGAATCTGATTTCAGGAAACAACCTGTCTGGTATGAAGTCAAAGACAGTAACCTACTGAGATGCAAGGAAGCTTACAAAATTCCTATATTTTTGCTGGAGGCATCTTGCATTTTTGGCTGGGAAACTTGGCTAGATCTGTGACCATAGACATTCACACTGGTAAAAGCTGCTAATTTTAAGGGGACAGAGTTTTTTGGTGTCCTTCCCGAGCAAAATGAAAGACTAAAAAGCTCAAATCTTATATTCCTACTCCTAAAAACCCAATGCTTTAATCCCACATAAGTATGCATGGTTTGGCTTTTGCCTGTGGTTCTTAGAGAACCTTATTAGTTTTAGGTTATCATTCTTGCACATGTGTCTGTAGTATCCTCTGAGCCTCTTGAACAGCGACTGAGTACTTTAAATTTTTCAGAGGCTGCTTGTAGGCCCTGTTATAGGTGATAGATTTTTTTCAGTCAGTAGGTGCACAGAGAGAATTTACTAAGGTTCTGCTAAGTCAATCTTAGCTGTGAAACCTGATACGAAAGGTTGTCTTACACTTTGACCTCCATATTTTTGAGAGAGAAGATTAAACAGAAATTCTGTGTCAACAGTCCAGCCCTGACCTCTGGGAATATCTAGAATACCTGTGCAAATATTCCTGAACCTGAACATTGCGTATCTCAGGTTTGAGATTCCTCTTTCTTAGAACTTACAGTCTATGAGTTTCAGCTGCTCTAATCTTGTGTTTAGGGCTTGAACAGTTTGATTTGTACTCAAACTTGATACTTCGTAGCCTACTCATCTTCTGCAGACTGATTCCAATCAAGTGGGACTGCTGAAAACTGGCTGTTACTTGCATCTATAGAGCTCATGTCTATAGAGCTACACTTACATGCTGTTAAAAATAAACAAAACCTAGAGCATTCGCAAGTTCTTAGTGTGTGTGGTATGTAAGGATTTTGGTGCTGAGTGCTGTTAAGGCTTGATTTATATGGGACTTTTCAAGTTGAACACTATATTTTGGTGTGTTCTGGGTGGAATAGATACCTGATCTTGCAAGCTTTTTGTGAACTTGAAGCATGACTTCACTCTCTCACTTATTTTCCATTTCAAGCTATGGTGGAAGTGGTAACTATCCTCCTGGAGGGACCTGTAATTTGTAATTAATTACTTTAATGGAAAGTCGATTAGGACTGGATTTCCTAGGAGGGGTGGGGGAAGAAATATATCAGTTTTTACTTTTTCTGTTGTGCTAACAGTGTCCAGCACTTGGAGTTAGTTGGTGGACAGGTGTAACAGAGTGGCTTTGTGTCATGTTCTGGTGGGGTGGCACAGCTTTGTGTCTGGGTCCAAGCTCTTGGTGCTGGAGGTGTTTTGCCATCTCCAGAATCAAGCGCACAGCCAGCCTGGAACTTACTCAAGTATCTCCCCGGCTGCACAACTGCTGCTGCCAAGATGTTCTCTCTTTCCAGATTCAAACTGATTTGCTTTTCTTAATTGAAAGTAATCCATATTTCTAACTGTATGTTGTGCATATATGTTCATGTCATGGGAAAAAGCTATTAGAGGCACATTAATAAAATAATAATAAAAGACTCCCGAAATTAAGAGAATAGAAACAATAAGTTAAGAAAGATAATTAGACCCCTTGGAGACTGTTAACATGTACTAAACATAAATATCTTTTAGAGGTCCAAGATGCTACTTTTGTATTAAAAATGTTTGGGCAAGGAATTCCTGCCTAAATGGTGGGCCGAGCACTGTCATGTGTAGCTGTGACTCTATTGGAACCTGATAATTGCATGTTAATTTTGGAATGACATCCATGTAGTTAAGTAGTGAACTCTAAGCCATCAACCTTTGGAAAACATGCCAAACCTCAAAGGATCAGATGTGAATCTGTCCTTCGAGGCTGAGGAATGCAGGTTCTGCTGTGTTGGGTTGAGAAGGTGGTGACCACTTACCAGGGGGCTTCTCCTAGTCAGCATCTGCTCCACTGTTAAGAAGCTCCGCTGGCGAATGAGCACAGTGACTACACCTAATCCCCAATTATTCTTGGTTAACTAGAATTCATAGGCCTCTAAAATATGATTTATTTATACTAAATACATGTGGTTTTACAAAGACAGGCAGATTCGCTTCAGTTTGCTAAGGAAAACCTGCCGTTTTCAGCTGTTTTACAAGCTGCAATTGTAGTCTCTGTCAGGAGGAAAATGAGTAGATTCTCTGTCCTTTCTTTGGAGCCAGAGAAGAGAGGAAATCGGTAGATTCTCACCTTAGAGTGAGCAATTACTGGCCAAGTTTCTTTATCTCATGTGCACACTGGGGAATGTGGGGTCCCTCGATGGAGAGTAGGTGAGCTAAGGTCATGGGGACCTCAGCCCCTCCTTTGGGATCATGCTTGCTGCCCTATGGAGGGATGCCCTGCAGGGCAAGGGTGGGTGGAAGCGCTGGGGTGCTCTGACTGGGGGGCTGATGCAAAGAATCAGTCAAACACAGCAAGTTCCCAGGTAGCAGATGACGTGAGATTTCACAGGTCCTCTGAACTGTGTGGGTTGTAGGTTGTTGCAGAGGGGAGAAACTTCTTCCTATGGAGAGCATGAGAATATAGCAAATTTTTATTCATCCTAGCAGTGGTGTGTCTAGTCCAGTATTTCATTTCTGGCAGCAACAAAAAAGGATGCTGTTTAGGGAGAACGTGTGAACCTGATGCTGCTTTCTGATGACTGTTCCTCTTGTAATTCCTCCTGTAATCCATCAGCATGTGAAACTATTGCATTAGGCTACATCTTTGCCTAATCATTTAAGTATTTGACATTTAAAATCTGGTTGATGACCAGAATTCAGAATTTTTTTTTTGTACGTACTGATTATTTTTTTAGTTGAAGAAAAAATGCTCTGGGGAGTCAGTGAACAGCCTCTGAAGGATGTCTTTCCCATAACTTGCGTGATTTCAAGACCATAGCAATGCAATTTTGCAAAATCCTCATAGAACACGGCAATTTGGAATATAGTTGTTCAACCTCATTGCAAAAACAAATGTTGTTCTTGAATTTGCATAATTCATTTGATGAAATGCTTTGTGAATTGGTCCCAGTGAAGGGATGAAGCTTTCTGGCATACCTTCATTTCAGATGTGCATCATGTCAAGAGATTAAGCTCTTAGTAACATCTCTTCCCCCCTTTCCACTCCACAACCCCCCTGCCTCTATGAGAGAAGCCTGAATGTTTTCCCTGAGGGCAGAAACAAATGATCCCTGCAGGCTAATGTTCTGATAAAGCTAAATTAGAGAAGGAATGGCCAAAATCTTAGCCAAGACATCAAAGGGATGGCTACTGAGAGAGAAACCGGTGTGTGTATCTGTGAAGTGGTCAGCTAGAGATGCGGATTCCTTCTCCCTGCTCCCACAGCTACTGTGTGCCACTCTTCCCCTATACAAAGACAATTTGCTTTTCATGTAGTAATGAAGAACAATGTTTTAACAGACAAAGGCACTTCTAGTGTATTATTGCGCTGTCTTTTGACTAGCGCTAGATGCTGGGAAAAAATGGTAATTCACAGTGTGAATGCTTCTCTCCCAGCAATGTGGGTTAGAACTGGGCATGTACAATGTATATTGCATAAGGTACAATGGTGAACATTGTGAGAAGGAGAAAAGCCCAAATTATAGCTGTTGCTGATGGCTAAGAAACTAGGCTTTTGTATCTTTTTTTAAAGATGAACACAGCCCAAACGAAATCCGAAGTATTGTCCTTCAAAGTGTGTGTGTGGTTGGACTTAGTAACAATATGTTCTTTTCTGGTGTTTGCAAATTCATGTGAAAAATATATAGCTATACTGCTGAAAGACCCGTGTTCCCTGCTTTGTCCTGTAAGCTGATATAAGGCACAGGTGGCTTGTCATTAACTTATTTCACTCAAATATAAATATGCGGCTCAGTTCTCTTGCTGTAACTATATAATCCAAGAAACATGATTGTTACTGATTTAATGTAATCAGCGCTGTGAGGGGAACACTCTGAGCCGTTTGTGAATGGCTCTATTCTGAGGGGATTTACACCCCATGTAAATCTGATTTAAATGGAAGAGTGGTGGAATGTGGCTTTCCTATTTAACCTATGCAAAAATCTATATTCTCCCACCTAGGTTTTTCACTGTGGGATGGGATGCTCAGCTGGTGTGCCCTGGGGGAGGGGAAGGACAGAAGTCCAATAAGGACACAGAAAGTGTGTAAAGGACTATCGCAAATGGGCAAGTTATACATTTTGATTCAATATTCTGATATTCTTATCAAGGCTTTCCAGAGTGTGACACTGACACAAACTGCAAACAATAAGGAGAAAACAGCAAACATGTATCAATGTCTTCCCTGTTCAGCAATGATTTTTTTTCCCTTTTTTTTTTAAAGGACCAGTGTTGCCGCAGAAATAAAAATCTGGAAGAAAAACAGCCATCTTAACACGCTAAAGCAAATGTATTTCAAAAAATTATTCGAGTAGTTTAAAGATTTTTGTGTTTTAATTTATTGAACTATAGCCAGACTTATTCAATTAAGATAATACACTTCAAGGTTAACTACCATTTGCTGTTCACTTAGGCAAGCTATTGTACAGTTATGTAAATTTCATGAACAGAGACACGACTTGAGTGTCTTAATTACAAGCAAAAAGTGTCATTTAAATATGAATAAGTGAATAGTTGCTTGTATTTCCTGTTCACATTCTGCTGTCATCTTTAAGACCAAGAGCTAACTAGCTATCTATATTGTGCTCTTAGTTTTTCCCTTCAGTCTGTAAAGGGTGTCTGTGTGTGTGTGTGTGGGAGGGACACCCTGTCATATAAATACATGTAAAACAGTTGATGTGGGAATGTTTGGGGATTGAATGATGTGGGACTTTACAGTGGTTATTAGCCCAGATCACAATGAATAACAGGAAACCTGCAGTATTTTCTGTGGATTTCTGTGCATTTCAATATGATATCTACTTTTAATTTGTACCCACTGTGATTTCTGTATAAACTTCATTGGTACTAACTTTCTGACAACATTGCTACAGGCTTATTTTGTGTGCTTCTATTTTCAGAGCTAACATCTATTATGAATTCCCCTCACTTATTTATACACACATAGTTGTCTTCAAAATACTCTGTTTCCTTATGAATTTACAGCCGCTTTAAATTCAATTTTATGTAACAATTTTGTAGCAATGTTCCTTGGTCGTCTTTGGGACCGAATTCATATCGTGTTGATAGTTTGAGAATTTTTTCCCCCATTGTTTTGGATTGTTTGACTCTCTAAAAATGACCTAGAAAGAAATCTGTTGTTAATCACATATCAACGAGGGAGGGATGATTAGTTAATGAAAACCATGCCTTATTTCTGTGGACCAAATGGCTAACTCTGGTTCTCAGTATGTACAGAGCCCCTGGAAAGACTGTTCCCATCCTTCAGTGATGTAGCTGCAGCTCTCCCTGAGGAATGAGGAGTTCACTATTCACTCTCGGCCTGCATCACCCTTTCCAACATGTTCCCACTGATACATTAAAGGAATTAATTGCTCATAATGATCTCACCATCTGTTAACAGAGGTTCATACCTACAGGCTGGTGGCATGTGGTGGTCCTATTCAGGAATCAATAGGCAATGCTGGGGGAACGCTTTCCCACATTGCCTTCCATTGCGCCCTGAAAAGGGGAGGAGAGCTCAGTGTTGGCCATCTGCTCCTCGTCTTTCTGTGCGCGAGACCCTGATGCAGCCCAGCCCGGCTCTGATCTGACTCCAGCCTGATTGGAATGTGCCTGATCTGAGAGCCTCTCAAAGCTGTGAAAGTGAGTCAAAAGGAGATCCCCTTTGTCCGGCAGCACTGAAAGAAAATGATCACTTTAAAATTCATAACTCCCAGGTGCCCGCCATCTATTCATGGGAAAAACTCTCTGAACTTCTCTTCATTAAAAAGAGAGGGAGTCCAGCTATAAAGGGAGAAAAGGAAGTAGTTTGTGGGAAATGTGCAAGGGATTTCAGGCTAAACAAATGAGGAATTTGGAATTTTTACTTGTATTAAAGGAACCGTGTAAGGAAAGGGGAGCATTTGTAAGAGCAGGGCCTCTGCATCAGGGGCCCTTCCCTGGGGTCCTTTAGCAAAATAAAAAGGCTTCCCCCCTCCCCCCCAGGAGTTTTTCCTCCCTATTCCTCTTTCTTACCTGTGTGAATGAGGGTAGGAATAGTACATGAATGAATCTGTTCCTGCTTCATGTTGTAAATTAGAATGCCTTCAGTCTGCCTTCCTCCCCCTCTCCTGCCTGTGTTTTATTGTTTAGGCTGCATATAAAGCCAACCTGATAGCAAATGTGAACTGAAGCTGAGTATCCTCGCGGAGGACTGCCCTTGGAGAGGATGGAAGGGCTGTCACCCTGCTGCCGAAGCCTTCCCCCACGCCCAGAAATCTGAGGGTTTGCCATATCGCAGCAGAGATTTTGGGTTTCTCTCCCACTCCCAGTTTTTACCTCCAAATCTTTTACCTCCCACATATATGAAGTACTGCCAAATCCTCAAGGATGTTATATATGCCTCTCAACTTGGTGCTTTTTAACAGGACTCAGGAAATCCTGGGTGGATTTATGCTTGTTCCTGCAATATGAAAAGTGTTTTCCTTCTGAGGTAGTTTCTGTGGCAAAAAGAGGAAGCTGACCGCAAGGAATAAAGTATGGTAGATATTAAGGTAGGAATGAACTCTTTAGGCTGCTTAGTCCTACTGCCTCTGCAATAAGGGCTATTGAGTATCTACTAGAAAATCCAGGTTTAAGCCTACACCTGAAAGTAACTACAGTCTATCCTTCAGAAACATCCAATCTCAATTTAATGACTTCAGGGAATTTATGCATTGATAGACTGTATAGATAGATACTTATCTGTGACCTATTTCCAATTTAGGGTATCCATTCCAAGCCTTATCTTGTCCCTTGTGTCTATTGGGATTGCACATAATCTGGTGCCTGACAGCATAAAATAAACCACACACTGTGTCTGATTATTTGTGTATTTGCTGTGAGGTCTTGGTGACTTATCTCCCACCAAAAGCAGTTGTGTGGTTTTTGGCATGACACTGACCTGCCTCCCCTATTCCAGGCATTTATCACCTTGTGATGCACCAGTCGCTCCTTCGCTTTCGCGCTTTGTATCACTGGGTAAGAAGAGCGTTGGCATTTGGCGTCCATCTCCTGTGCTATTTTGACCAGAAGGGCTTATGAACCTTCCCACTGGGATGTTTTTTTATTCCCCCAATGTTTCTTTTAGATTTCTGCATCTGGAGAACAGAGATGTACTTTAAATCTCTGCTCTTGCTCTTCCTCATTATCATCATGAGGTTTCAATGATATCCTTTATGTCTCTTCGCTCTGCATCTTCAGTGTCATCACATGTATATTCATCAGGTCAAGTGCTCTTCTTGCCATAACCAGAGGCAACATTTGCATAGTCACTTCTGGGAGCAGCTGAGCAGAATCCAACCCTGGCTTACCTTTTGGGAGGTTACGACACAACTCACGCTTAATGATCCATTCGCTTCTAAGAAAAAAAAGAAAAAAATATCAAAAAATAAAATTACAAGATTAAATGCCCCGTGACCAGACCACATCTGTTAATTTGACAAGATTCCACAAGAGCAGGCATTTACTTACTACATTCCTTAGTTATATGAGCAATTTATGACTATAGTTTCTTGAATGAACTGTCTTATAACTAGAAACTTTAGATAAATTAAATGCATTAAAACCAAAGAAAATGAATGAAATGTTACAAGAAGATTTTCATACTGCAATATGCAATGGTTAATACAGAGTTCCTAAATTATAACAGTATGCATGTGTGTATATACATACACTTTTTGTTTTTTGAGGAAGCCTTTTTTGGTCTGTTTGTCTGCAACAAACTATTTTGCTAACTCAACAGAAAGCTTCAGTGACCTAAACAAACCAGCAGGTTTTCACTGCAAGTAACTGAAAGTCTTGTTAAGTTAAATTTGTTAATGATTTTTTTTTCTTATTGTCCCTTTAGGATCAGTGAGAAGTGGGAAGCCCTAGTGCTCTACGTGCTGTGTGAACACTGGATATAAACGTTGCTCACCAGTGAAGGTTTATGATCCAAATCCACGAGGCAGGCGCTCTGTATTTGGAAGAAGAATAATGGTACTTTGGCAGGCTGTACAACCTGATCTTGGATAACATGTCAGAGCCACAGTTATGAATAAATAAATGTTCAGTTGTATGATGTTGGGTAGTCCCACTGAATTAGTGTAAAGATGCATGTAAATTAATGTTTGAAAAGCAGTGTCTTAAACACATATATTCCCATACAGCTCTTTAAGCTCAGTCTCAAAGCTGTGAGAGGGGATCACAGTTCCTCCTCTCATGGGGCAGAGTTTTACAGCTGCTGTTTCACAGGAGGAATGCATGATGGTCATAAATGAAAAGCAGAAAGGGGCTAAGGGCTTATAATATTGTGGCTATCGTTCTGCACCGATGTTCACTCAGTGGCAGATACAATATCAAAATTTTACTATTATACTGTTATTTTACTACTATACTATTATTCATTTTTTCTCCCTTCCAGAGGTTGCTTTCTCTCTATTGCACAATTCAGATATTTGCACTCTGGTATTTTGAGGAAGATCTCTAAGATAATCTGGTAAAAAAAAAAAAAAAAAAGTTTTTTTTTTTTTTAAACAACATTAATAGGGTCCTACCATGGATAGGGCTAGGCAGACGCTTGAGTCGACACAGCTGAAGAGCAGTAGCCTCGAATAGGGCTACAAATCTCAGAGGTAAAGGATATACAAAGCTAAAAAAAGCTCTGTCATTGATGGAGTAGTAACGTGCACTCAGGTCCAAGGATTGTTTGACTTTTCACAAAAGCAGGACCACACTGCTGTTTTTAATAACTCAAGTTTCGGCTTACGTATTTAACTCATCCTCCTGAGGCGGTGCATCAGGAATGAATTCAGGGAAGGGTTTGAGTGAGGCAGTTTTCTTCAGGGCATATTATATCATTCTGCAATTAATTATTCTTTCATAATAAATACTTTATTTGAGAAGCAGAGTAATCCTTTGAACGTGACATAAAATTTGAAAATTGAATGTGTTGTAACAGTCTTTTAACATAAAATCTTAAATATGGAATTGTTTTACTCTGCTTAAAGGAGAAGATGGGGTTGGGGTAGGTGGAGCGGAGAGAGATCTCTCCTGCCAGGAATGTCACTCCCGGGATTTGTGGCACCTACCACTATAAGTAAATGCTGTGTACTGATGCTCTGCCATCAATAAACATTGTATTGGTGGCCTTGGGAAATCCACAGGAAGAAGGTGGTGCTTGCTGCCTTCTCTGCAGTGCCGCAGAGGTGCTTCTGTCTGGTTACAGGAGCTATGCAAGGCACTCAGACCGCTTTCTCACGGACAGAGAAACACCTAAGGGATAGGCACTTATGGGGACATTTCAATGACACTGAAGTGGTTTTAAGTGTTGAGTTCCCATTGACTTTAGACTCTAGCTTCTAAAGTCAGCAAGACGGCCATCTGCAACCTAGGTTTCCAACTCAGTCTCTCGTTACACTGACTGCATTGACTGTTGTTAGTACGAAGTGGATCAGCTCCAACAAGGACACTCGAGAGGGAGATGCTTGGTAGTTACGTCTTCTCACTGCTGCAAAACTGCTAAGCTGTGGACTTGAATTGGGTATCTGCCCCAGGTGAGTTTTCTAAACATTGGGCTGTCTTGGGACTTCGGAAGATCATCTCCTAGAATCCCAGTCTGAATATGTGATCTCTTCCAGATGACTTTGATATATTTTTTTTTATAAATGTGAGTTTAGTTAGAAAATTTCCTACAACCTCTGTCCCAAGTCAATCCACAGTAAAATTCTCTGTACATAATGTATAAGTTAAGGTAAACAAAGTCAGTCTGGAGTTCTTTTACATTCTTCTCTTTTTAGCTGTATACTTTGAATAGTGGAAAGGTACTATATCTCCTGTTTTTTTTTTTTTTTTTTTTTTCTCTCTCCTCTCCAAAGGCAAGAGCCTTTTGCTCACCTTGAAACAAATTTCTTTTGGAACATACAAAGGCTATTTCTGTACTATGTTTCAGCAATGATGATCACCATTTTATTTTGATTTTTATGGTGTATCTCAGAGCAAAACAGCTCCCCTTCATTTTCCCCCTGTTTTTAAAGTGCTATCACTTAGGTGCTTTTTGTTTCAAAATAAAAAAGAAAATATTTCTCTAGAAAAACTTTAAAATACTAACTTTGAAGTTTGAAAAATAAGAGCATTTACATAATCCAGTGTTTTTTTTTTAATCTTACGATTTGTTGCATTAGTTTACATTAATTTAATTATAATTCCATAATTCTATTAATTAATTTTCCATTAATTATTATTTCTTTAATGCATTTGGTTATTGTCTTGTGTTCTTTTTGCTGGACGTATACAGCAAGTGAGCTGTTTTTCCTCACTCTGAAATAAAGTAGCTGGTAGTTGTCAGCTGGTGTCAGTCAGTTGGCAGGTGTCAGTCATGCTGTGAAAGGACTGAGGTATTTACGCTATCTTGGTGATCATCCCTGTGTGGCTAGTTAGGCCAGAATCGGTCTGGGAGAAGACAGGCTGAAGATTAAGTTGTTGTACAAGAAAGTTATTAAGCAAGATTCAAAAATGTGTATTCTTTTCTTACGGCCTGCCTTAACGATCTGTTTATGCCACAGTAGGCCCCATTCTCACCAAGTAACATAAACCACCAGTTTATGTTCAGTTCCTGCTCCTGCCTGAGTAGCAGAGAGAGTTGGACACCAGCCTTTGCGGGACTGCTTTTTCTTACTATTGGGGAGAGGTAAGGAATGATGAAGACTTGATGAAGAATGATGAAGAGTAAAAAGTGTCCAAATCCTGTATTTCCAGTCTTGCAATTTCGTTGGGACAGCCTGGATTTAAATATGGAGAAAGTTGCAATGAGAACCTTGAGTCTTTGGGTCACAATCATTTCCAGACCAGCATTTGCCAGGGTCTCCTTCATCATCCCACAGGAAAGGTAGCAGGAGCTCTCTAAAAAATACCATAAACAGATTTTGGTTGTGGATGTGCAGGAACTGTTCTGGTTTTTTAGAAGGCTTGACAGTAGGATAATATGGTGGGCCAGCTGGGACACTTTTTGCTCTTTGGAGTATCACGCGATCTTGTTGCTTGTTTGCAGAAGAGGGTGCTGCTTTGAAGCACTGAAGGGCCAGGGTGGTAGGAAGTGAGAAATGAGATATAAAAGAAACCTCATGGTAATGCCTGGCAGCAAGGATGCTTTTTTCAGATGAGTGGAAGAGACTCATCAAATCATGAAGGAGAATAAGCTGTGCGCTGTGAGGAAAATGGTCAGAACTTAGTCTATAATAATTTCCAATTTTCTGAAGGAGCTCTAAATTTTCATTAAGATTTGTGATACAAAAAACATAATTTGTTATTTCTTGGGGAGCAGTATAAGGAGTCCTTCCAATTTAGCCTGTCAAAATGAACAATTTATTTCTAGGAAGATGTTTAAGCACAACAGTATCATAAAAATGAGAATTGTAGTTTTCTTTCTTGAATATCTCTCTTCATTTGCAAGAACTCTGTGTTCTTTACACAGGGAACACAAGAACTCTGTGTTCTTGCAAATGCAAGATTAATTTTACACTTTACAGAGATGCCCCCAAATTTCCCCTCAGGTTTAAACAAAATTTTGTTCAATATGGGTGTGCAAATAAAAGAAAAAAGGGGAAAAAGGGAGAAAAATAAAAGAGCTAGTTTTAATTTTTCAAAGAGTTTCAGAACTGATTTTCAAAGATAAAAGTGGTCACCCTAAGAAAAATGCAGCAAAGAATTTAAGTCCAATCAATTATAGGGGTACTGCAGTGTTATGTTTAAGATACTGGAGATACTGTTTAGTCAGATATTTCATCCAAATCTTATTTGGACTCTGATCATAAGGCCTTGTATGATCACTGTAACGGACAGCTTGGTCTGTGGCAGAAAAAGTAAACAAGAGTCCTTCTCTTAAACCCTACCCTCACTATAGAGATGACCTGATTTCTGGTCAGGTTCAGGTCTGGGAGCAGGAGAAAAATCCTAGAACAAAGATCATCTTCTGAGAAGATGTTCTTCGTCTGAGAAGATGAAGAACCTGTTACTAGGTTATCTTCTATTGGTTTCTCTGTGTGTGCGTGTGTGTGCTAATCAGCTGCTAATGAGAGAGTAAAATATGTTGAAATACTAGGGTCTGCTCTATAAAACATAATTTTTAAATGAGTTCACTTTGGAGGGAGTTCTGGGGGAGCGTGAATGGCAAAGCAGGATGCTGCTGGTTAACTTCTGGATGTGGTGCTCTAGCTGTTTGGAATTTTGTTAAGACATATGTATTGTTGCTTTGGAAAAACAAACAAGCAAAGCTCCCCAGGAGGTTTAGAGCAAGAACTTGATCTTCCAGGCTTATTGTTTTATTTGCTTAAGAAATGACATTTTTAAAATGTTTGTTGAAGAAATATTACTTGCCTTTGTGAGAATTTATGTATATTTGTCAGTTTCGTATTTATTGACATATGCATAGTGCTGTATTTCTGTACTGAGGCGTGACCAAGTTTTTAATCATTAAAACTTTTTTAGGATAAAGATTTTTTTTTCAATAGCTTTCTGGAGGCTTTGTCCTTTGTTATAAGTAAAAGGTAAGCAATTATCAATTTAACTATTTAACTATAGTCTAGCATGGCTTACATTATCAAAGAAGACAAGGAAATAATCATCAATGCCTTAGCTGGGATGTGAGTTAACATTTGCACCAGCCATAGATTTTTCAATTAGCACTGCCTTAGAAAACTCGGTCCCCCAGCTTTTGTCAGCGTGCTGTAGGAGAAGAAGAGCAAATAGATTGGAAATGTTCTGCAGTTCGGGCTCCTGGGAAAATGTAACAGGTGTTACAGCTCAGCTGGGTATGAGCTTTATGAAAAAGACCCACTCAGACTTTACCCATAGAATTCCCTTTCCTAGCCAGAGCTTCAAGTAGGAAGAAACTAATGACTTCATTACCATCTCAATTCTGGGAAATGCTTGGTCCAGACCTGAATCATTAAAGGAAAGGTATAGCACTCTATGTGACCTTACAAGATCAAAATGTTATTTAGAGCAATTCCATTAGTCAAGGCTATAAACCTGAAAGAACACACCCTTTTGCCTTGGCTTTTAGGCCATAAAATGTGTGTGTATGTCATGGGGAGGGGGGCGGGAGGTAGACAGGACGAAAGAAAAAACATATTCTGCACTCATTGTGCAGCACAATTTCCTCTGCTCTCTTTGAAAAGCCTCCACTTCCAGCACTTCTTCCCTTCACCCCGTGTTGTGACACGTTTAATGGCTCTTGTCGTTCTCACCCTTCTAGGGGTTTCTAATTGGGGATGATACTGAAGCCAAGAATGATGTCAAAATTTCAAGCCGTACAAAATGAAACAGATTTCTTTAAAGCTGTAGTAATCAAACCCAACTTGTTGTTGTTATTATTTACATCTTTTGTTGTCTTAAATCATAATGCATAGAAGACAGAGGCCATTATCCTTTTGTCCTTTACTGCTTTTGTGATTTTTAAGGAGAAGAGACCTTGCTCAGTGAAATTATGTTTTTGGTAGCTGTCTGGAACATATTTGCATAATGATAAGCCCGGGTTTGAAACACCCATCTCGACAATCTTACTGAAATAGGACAAAAATTGTAGCTTTTGGATAATTTTAATGGACTTATTTGATAAGGAAAGTTAATGTGCTTTTTTAAACGAGCTGCCATGAAATCTTCTTTTTGTACTGCACAAATATAATTTCACAAGCAATGGTGCATAAGCCAACACAGAAATATGTTATACCTGCTTCAGGAAATGGTTTGCTAATGGAGGAGAGAAGCATGATGTAGGAGCTGGTAAAAGATTCAAGGCTTCTGTGGTAAATGGGTATTTGTCACCCAGTAAATACTTGTTTTGCTGTGCAGTGGGAAAGGTCTCTTAAAGCTCACCTGTTATATGAGGCAGTCTTAGTCTGGTACTAATGGGCACGTGAAGAATGGCTGTAAACGAGCCTGTGTTGGTATCTCTCTGTAAATGTATCTGTGTTGGTATCTCTTGACAGTGTCGGCCTGAGCCTTTAAGAGACCAGACTTTACGGGTTGTAGCAGGGCAGTTCATCGATGCTGGTTGTCTCCCCACTTAGCTGCATCCCCTTGAGGCTGTTGCAGTGGTTGCCGAACAGTGGCTTGTTCCTCTGAGTCTTCCTGCCTTGTAGCTCTCCCCTTTCTACAGTGATTTTTTTCACAGCCCACTGCCCAACTTAATTCTTTTTTTTTCTTTTTTTCTTGAACAAGTACATTTTGAGGTAGTTACAGTTTCTGAGGTGAGGTCTCACCAATATTCTATTAACACAGCCTAGGATTTGATTTCCTTTCTGTTGCCATGTGTTGACTGTGTTGATGTTGGTTGATTGTTAACATCCAGCAATTGCCTGTTTCCCTTGGGTGCTCTTCCCTGACACTTTCTAGTGACAAGCCCTTAGTCTCCATAATAATACTATCAGTCCTTTAGAACTTGACCTGGCATTTCAGTATTGAATTTCACTCTTCTGATGCTGTTTAGTCCCCAGAGATTCTCGTATAGTCCACCCCAAGGATCACAAGTGCAAATGCAGCAAGCACCTCTCATCTCGGAAGTAATATGTGGTACTTCATCAGTCTCAAGAATGTGTGTGCTTTAGGCCATAGTGTATAGGCAGCTATATTTGTGCACACTGGATGCTAATTAGTGACAGTTTTGGTATAAGGAAATGGGTCCATGAGCCAGAACCACCTACAGCAGGTCTGTGCAATACAGAATTACATAGGGTAGCCTGGGTAAAGGAAGAGCTCCAGTTGTGTCAGGACATTGTTTTCTCAGCTCTTACCTGCCATGGCACTGCGTTATAACAACCATAGCCTTAGTGTTTATATCTTTTTAATTTGGCTTAGTTTAGAAGTCTTGCCATCATGCAAGTGTTATTCTTTGTTTCATCTTTTGGGCTACTGTAGTGGGTGGCAAGTCCTGAGTGAAGGGCAAGAGGGCAGACAAGTCAACATTTGTCAATGAAATACGTGGATGTAATTGTTTTCTGCCCAGAATTGCTCTGTTTTGGTAGGTTGTAGGTTTGGTAGTCCTCTGACAGTGAAAGCGAGTGTTTTTTTTTGTCGCTTAAAAATGAATAAAATAATAAATAAAAAGATAATAACTGCCCCCCACCAAAACCCTTCTGAATGTATGTGAAGTTAATCTGTTCTGTCTATAAAGCAGATGGGTTATTGTGCTGAGGCGTCTGTGTGCTGCTGTTTGCAATCCAGATCAAATATACTGTTGCTTAGTTCAAAACCCAGAAGTACCCTTAGAAAATTCAAACTTGCTAAGGTTTGCCATTTTGAGCACTTACGAAACAAAATGTTCAAGATGGAAGAGAATTAGAAAATTGCGAAGTACCCATTAAGAAGGAAATACTGGTACAGCCTTAATTATGGGACATCTATTGGCACTTCTGTGCTACTTTGTACTTCGTAGGAGCTTTTATCCAGGCACCTGGGAGAAGTCCATCATGAATTATTTAACCCTTTCAGTACCTCTGAGTTGCAGGTAATACAGTTGCAGGTAACAATTCTTTAGGTAGTTCAAGCCCAAACTCCATCCTTTGGGTAATTTCAAGTAAACTAGAACTGAGCACTTAAGTAACTTCTGGGAAGTTATTTCCTCCAGAACATGTTTGTGTATTTTGAATATATCTATTTTGTGTTGCTTTGTGTGGGCATAGTATCTGCAAAATTGACCCATACGGATGAAGGTAAAATTCTAATTTTGGTAGTGTTGGCCTGAGTTTTGCCATGATGAGTACAGGCCTAGCATGAGCAGGGAAGAAGAAACTGACATGATCAGTTTCTGGGTAGCTGAGGGTGGTTTAAAAATAGTCTTTGGTAATTGAGCTCAATTCTAGAAAGTGCATTCCTCGGTAAAAACATTGTCAGTGTTGCATCTCTTAACTAGGCAGCATGATATGATATCTCTGGCATGCAGCTGAGATGTTCACAAACCTTTCCTTTGTTTTATAAACTTTTTCTGATTTATTTTATGACTGCCTTGTGGACTCTGTTCCCTCACCCCTGTATGGCATTTGTGGGCTGCATCCCTACCTCTCCTTGCAAGACTTTGCCTGAATTGCAAGTATCCAGCCACCGCTTAGTGACCAGCGTGCTTTGTACAGAAGCAATCGGCAAGTGAACTGCTTATTCTGTGCCACCCTGTATTTGATTATTCCTCTTGAAACAACTCATCTTCTGATGGAGATAAATGTGTTGCTAATTCTTTTGCCTCACGCCTTTGCAACTCATGAATTCCTCTTCAAGCAATTTATCACAAATAAGTGAAAGCTACTTCTCTTGTTCCGTTCTCTTGTTCTAGGTGTTGGTTGTTCAAAATATTGGCACAGCATGTCTTGGGCCATAGCACTGCTTAGTTTAGCGTGTCTGTGTGAAAGATAACGTTGCAATGCTTTAAGGGGTTGGTTTTGCATTCAGGTTTTGCCACACTCAGAACACCTTCATGCTGTTAGTCTGAAGTCAAAATTGTAGGAACTCTACAGAGAGTTACTGTTCTGCTTCTTTTCATTTGTAAAAAGGATGACAACAGCCTTTTCTTTAGCAGCATATTATGGCATGGACAAACTATATGGCAAAAACTCAGGTTAGGTGAGTTAGGTACTGGTACTGAGATTCATCAGTTAGGTGAGTCTAAGTATTGTCATTGTTTTCCAAACAGGAGAAATTTATGTAGCAGAGTGTTTAAAATCATTAAAGTAACCATTTTCCTTTCACCTGATAATGTGTGCAGTTTGTGTTTCCTGACACCAGAAGTTCATTGTATTTAATAAGCAACTTCCTATTGCATTAGCAAATTTCCATCTGGTGGGAAAGGTACCTGATTCTATTACTATATTTGTCTTCATGGCTATGATGCAAAACATAATTTGCTTATGGCTTTGTAAATATGGCTAATGCAATGATATGTACATCATATTGCCCACAAAAAGGTTTTGCTTTGTGCAGTGTACTTCCGAATTTATGAATGAACAGGGAACATAGAGAAGGGAGACAGCTGCTTCCTCTGTAAACCTGGAGACGTCCCAAAACTTTGCAAAGGTTTTATAGAGAAAATCTTAATTTGTTAGAGATTTTCAACAAAGTGTAAGAAGTAGAAATCTGTAAATCCATTGCAACGTAAAAATCTGGTATAAAGCCTTAGAAAAGGGCTGTGGAGAAACTAAGAACAGAGTTTGTCAACTGCAGACAAGAATGTGAAACCAGGAATTCAGAGCTGCAATGGTTTACAGTCAAATCCCTTATGTGAAGTACTATATAGAAACATTCCTGCTCCAAAGAGCATGCAGCCTAGGTGTGAGGTGAAGAGGGAAGCATGGGTGAAATGCCTCATAGAGCAAAGAAACGAGAGTAGCAGTGTTTGCTTAAAATCAAAACAAAGAAACAAAAAGTAATACTTGCTTCCATGTCAGTGCCTAGTTTTCTGGTGACAAATAGGTGGTGGCTCAGAGGTAAAGGAGCTGGACAGTGTAGGAGGCATTTTTTGGGAAGACTACCTGCTGCTTTCTGCCTCTTTCAGCAGGGTATGGTAGGATACGTGCCATTGAACACCAGTGAAACATGCTTGTGAAGGAAGCAAAGCCTCAAGCGTGTGCAATTATGTCCCCTTCCTTATAGTTTAGTTACTGAAAGCCTGATGACAGGAGTCCATTTCCTATAACAACAATATGAATTTTGTCTGTTATCTACCCTTTGCTTTGTATATCGAGAAACCTGCAGGAACCGTCTCTCTAAAGGATGCTGCGTACAAGGGTTAAATTCAGCAGTGCATTCGTTGTATGTTCAGAGGCAATTTTGTATGTTGAGAGACTTCGTCCTATTGGATATGACATGCCTTAAGAACATCTCCATCAAACATGTCTAACGGTCTCAGCTGAAAGCACCTAAATATTTTCAAAAGACTTCCCAAACCATTTTTAATTAGGATCTATGCAAGTCTGCTTTTCATACTCAGATTGCTTAAAATAAGGACTGTATATGATAGGGCCACTCATCCTCTCTGAAAATTACATATTTATTTTAGGTGTCATGAAAAAAAGCTTGGAGCCTAACTTGAGGCAAAAATGTTTGCTGGAGTTCCACTGTTTCATCAGGTGTTTCACAAAATAGCCTGTATTAATGAAATCCTGTAAGATGTCAAGGCACAAATGTACAGTATACTGAGAAGGAAAAAAAGGCCTATGTAGGAGAGCAAGTGATGCTCGATTTCATAACTTACTCAAGTGGCTGTATGTGTTGGCTACAGTAACTGGTTCTCTGAAAAGAAGTTAGTCACAGAAATGAAGTAGTATTCTCTGTGTTAACAAGTAGATAACATTACTGCAATATATTAGGAATATAACTATTCAGTTAAAAAAAATATATAGACAGGGCTATACAGATAGTCATTCTTTTCAGGACTTTTTTTTTTTAATCTCTCCCCTCCTCTATGAGGGAGATGACTCTTTTGTGGTATTTGGAGAAAGAGGGTGAGACAGTTTTAAGAATTAGACAACTTCAAGCCCCTTGCAAGCCTCTTGCTCAGCCCACAAGCTCTGTATTTAACAATCTTTTTTAAAAAAATATGTATTTTCTTTGGTATTTATGATACACACCACTAATTACATCTTATGGGTAACATCCAGTCAAAGTGAGCATCTGTTTTGTTTGTGAGCAGCTGGCTAGTACATCACGGAAGAAGTATCCCTCTCTGTGGAGGGAGGTAGAGGATGGAGCAGTTACCAGCCTGAGCTTCAGCTCGCTGCCCTGGGGAAGCTGGTCTTCGTGCCCACAGGCTTCTCACCGGAGCCACCCCGGTATGTCTTTGCACAAAGAGGACAGTATGGAGTGACTGTGGTGCTCCCTGGCAGCGGTACCGCAGAAGCGTGTTTGTGGAGCCAGTGGCCTTGTGTTTTGGACAGTGGCTGTGGTTTCTGTATATATGTAGCCATGGATTCGTTACAGTACATCCAATGAAATAACATTCTGCTGAAGTTGGTCCAGGAGCTAAAGAATTTCCATTTTGTCTGGAATTAGACACCAACATAGAGTACAACAAAGGCTTTATTAATAACCAAGCTGGCAGTTAACTGCCAGCACCTCAATCTAGAACTGGCAAGAACAGTGAGAAACAGGGTCAGAGTGAAATGAGAATTGAAAACAAATGACAGGAAGTGAGTTATTAACCTCCTTCTTCTTGGGCTTGTGATGATTTAACTATTTGGGAACCAAACCTTTATGTGTTCTGCTAACAAATATTGTGTTAAATATGTTTGGTTTCTAGGCTGTTGGCAAAAATTGGAAAATATTATTAGCTCTTTAGAATGCTTACCTTTTTGGAGGTATTTCTGGCATTTGTATCAATCTGAGAGGAAGTACAATAGCAAATACTTTCCTTTGCACAGTATGTCTTCCCCTTATACTTTTTTCTTCTTCTTTCCTTTTTTCTCTCCAAATTCCCTTAGTAATTAGTTGGTGTAGCATGGATGAATTGGAGCTGACTTTACATCTCTGCCCTGTTGAAAACAATTTGAGAGTCTCCAGGTGATGGAGAGATCATGGATGATGGAGAGTTGAAAGAACAGTAGTTTATATACTTTCATAACGGTTGTTACAGGCAACATATAATCTATGTACATGCAAAGTGTGCATGGTCATTCTAACATCACAGAACTGGAGAATGATTGAGGTTGGAAGGGATCTCTGATTATCTAGTCTGCCCCCGCTGCTCAAGAAAGGTCATCTAGAGCACGTTGCCTAGGATTGTGCCCAGGTGGCTTTTGAATATCTCCAGAGAAGGAAACTCCACAAGCTCTCTGGTTACTTCAGATGTGGCATTATGAGGGCTGAGCAGAAGGGGAGGAATCGTCTCCCTCCACCTGCTGGCAATGCTCTTCCTAGTGCATCTCAGGATACCATTGACATTCTTGGCCAGACGAGAACATTCCGAACTTATGGTCTGTCAGGAGCCCGAGGTCCTCTGCAGAGCTGCTTTCCAGCAGGTAGCCCCTAGCCTGTACTAATCCATTGGGTTACTTCTCCCTAGGTGAAAGACTCTGCACTTGCCTTTGTTGATCCGCTCTGCCCACCTCTTCAGCCTATCAAGGTCCTTCGGAATGGCAGCACAGCCCTCTAGTCCGAGTCACTTCTCCCAGTTTGGTATCATTGACAAACTGGCACTTGGTCCCTGATCACGCCTGATTGCTCTCAGAATAAATCAAATACTGAAAACCAAGGATTAAATCTCACTTATGGCAAAATGTTGGATGTTATTATTGAACTCTGATGTATACAGGAAAGATTGTTAAAGGTGTTATACTGTAACCCATATCAAAGAAGAGTTAGGGGATTGTTATCCATCATCTTCATCCATATCTATGTCAGTAGAAAAAAACACATGGTAAAATTAATTCTAGTCCAAAATATTGATTTCTCTTTTCTTAGTCTTCCTATTGGTAAGGAAGTGAGGAGGCTTTTATAAACAACCACAAGCTTAGCCCAAGGCCTAGTGAATTCTGTTTTTGTTTGGAAATGTAATTCTTAATCTTCTTTACATCTGCCCACCTTCATGCTGAGTGAAATTTGTGGGAGACTGTAAGGTACTTGTCCAAATGATGGTAAAGCGTGATCTCACCCACTACCACTTTTGTATTGTATTTGATCTCTCCTTTAGGAGTAAGGGGAGATTAAAGCCTACCATATACATTGGCCTTTTTGATATGAAGTTTGCACTCAAACATGAAGCTGATGCTAATGAATGCAGGGCTACTTATTTTGGTAGCTCTGAATGTGCTATAGGGCTTAACTCATATTGATGAGGATCTCTGGCAGTTTCAGGAATTTCTGTGGGGTCCTTGTGGTACTTACACAACTTGCTTGATATTTTACTGGCTCAGAATGAAATGTGACAGAATAAAAAGGGAAGACAATATTCCATAAGTATCTTTTCTTTAGAACATATATGGAATCATCATGGTTGGAAAAGACCTTCGAGATGAAGTGCAACTGTAAACTCATCACCACCCTGCCTGCTAAACCATGTCCCTAAGCACATGTATATAAATATATAACTACATATAAACATTAAATACCAGGGCTAAAATAGACTCAGATCAGAAGTTCATAATTCTTCTCTGCATTCAAAAGAAACTGAAATAATTAAACAATCCTGAATATTTATATTTGATGGAAAATATCACAGTAACTTGGTCTGTTTCTCCCATTATGTATGACCAAGAAGTGGTGAATGTGACTTGCTTGTTCTACCATCAGTTTGCTGCTGATGTTAACAGATAATCCATTGCTTTGCAGGGAGACAGACAGAAATAAAAGACAGAATCCAATAGTATAACTAGCAAGAACTCCGTTGTTCTTGTTCATGATAATCTAGTAATCCTTGCTCCATTAACCTCCAATACAATCAATTATTCATGTTTGTTTTGGTTGTGAGAAAATGTGTTGCAATAACTTCCTTTAGCAGCTCAAAAAGTAACAACAAATTCCCTGCTGGCATGATTTCAAGAGCAGAGCTGTGCCAGCAGAGACTCGGGCCTATATTATTTTGAAGAAGGTTGTCAGTCTTGTTTTTCTATATTACGTGCTTACTATGATAATATCAAATACTTCTTCATACAGCTCTAACTTCAAAAGGACATAGTGGAGAAATCTGTGTAGAAGCAGAGATGGACTCTTTCATTGAACTGGTTGAAAAAAGGGATGATTCCTCTTGTGAAAATGTTATCAAAAGCGTGTTACTGAAAATCTCAAACTATAAGATTTACATGAGAGCTTTGTCTGCTTTTTCTTTTCTTCCTTTTTTTTTGGCAGCACATTGTTATGTTTGCTCATACCTGTATGTATATACATGTGGGTATGTGTGTGCACACGTGTGCCATCAAATACTCTTAGTTTCACAGGAGCCGAAGAGGAAACATTAACATCCCATTAGCTGCAAGTTCATGCACAGGGTCTGTAAAAAAATCTGCCTTTGGATTCCAGAACATGTGGAGTGAAAAACGTGATAAAGCCTAGGTGCTTCTCCCATCAGTGAGCCACTGAGTGATGTATTTGTGCCCCCTGCCCCGACTTCCCTCCCCACCTCTTACAAGGCCTTGAAACAGAGTCTCCCCTCCTCTATAGGAAGTCTCATTCATTCATGTTTTGAAGGAATTCCTTAATTCTCTTTTAGCAAGATTACTGCCATCCGTGCCCCTTTTCCTCTTCTCTGCCTTTGCCAGGGGGAGAGAGACAGAGAAGCAGGGCCTGCCCAGATGGTTGAGGACCAAAAAGAAGGAACATTTTCTCATGCTCTTAAAAAGAGCACTTTCTTTCCTGCCTAATATTTAGCTCCTTCAAATGCAAATGGAGAGGTTTCACTCCAAGGTTAGCATAACAATTATGGGAAAGCTTTAAATCTGAAGCATTTGTTTACACGATGAAAGGAGTCCACAGTGCAAAAGCTCTGAGGCCAGGGCTTTTCACTAGCTATTTTCTGACTAAGTAGTGAAATGCAAGTCAATTTTAGACCACAAAGAAAACCAATTTATATCACTGTGTAAGCTAATTTTGGAGGGAGTTCTACATTATAAACGATTTTTTTTTATGACTGTTACTGGAATAAACTCCTGATTTCTTCCCTCCTCCATTCCTCTGCATCTTCCTATTTAATGAGCCACTAGATGCCTTACTAATGGCCATTCTTCATTACCCTCAGAAGCAGGGACCGGCAGGGTCTGGAGAACCAGTTTCAGTAGGTGTATTATTGTCCAAAAATTTTGCTGATGCTCAGGAGTAAATTCCAGGTTGGCAGATAAGTTGGCTTATCAAATATGTATTTTCAAATCTTGGTTTCTCAGCTTGTTCCCTGGTTTCATGCTTCATAAGTGCAAATTCATCTTTGTGAACTTTTCACTAGTAAGACTATCTGGAATGCCAGCTCTTGAGATAACTCTTGAGTTGTTCTGTGGAAGCTCTAAGATGCTTCTGTTGTGGGTAGATTTATTTCTCCAGTGGTCTCTTCTTAGTGTGCTAAAGTCCTGGTGGCATATTAATTCTGTATAATATTTATTTACAGCTAGTAACTTTTACTTGCTTGTTTAGTTGGAATGTTCTAACAAAAGTATTCTGTGTCACAACTCACACTCATCTTCCTTAGCATCAAAGCACTTGTAAATCCCTTGTAAATTTGCTAAATTTCTCCTTTATAAGAAATGTATAGCAGCAAAGCAGCTATGAGACACTCCTGTTTTTCATTCCAGACATGACTGTAATCAAATTATGTGCATCATAACTGACAAGTCTAGAAGTAATTTTGGACAGTGTTAATAAGAGAAGAGCATACAAAAGTGCAAAGCTAGTGCCAGTAGCTGGGAAAAATCTCTGTTTTGAGATATATTGTCTGTCTCCGTTTTATTGGTAGAAATGGAAGAGGAGCTTTCTCTGATCCTGAAGGTTTGGCGCTTTAGCCACATGGGAAACCACAGAGAGGAATTTCAGGGTGTGTTTTTTCTCCTGAGCAAGCTGGCTGCTTTCTCTTACAAGAAACTTTGTAGAAATACCACAAAACCATGTAGTACCATAATCGTTGATGTTATAAAAACTATCTACCAGGAGATAAGCACTCGTTGATTTATTCTCCCTAAACTTTCAGGAAGGTAGAAGGTAGAGAAGCCTAGAAAATGTAGCTGGAGGGGCAGTCAAGAGGCCATCCAGTCTATCTCCCTAACCTCAGGCAAGATCACTTATATTGATGTTATTGATGACAGATGCTTGTCGAACCTGTTGTCTAAATCCATGAAATACTTGACAGCTGCCAAATCCAGCTCTCAAATCATGGCCTGACCTGCTCCTGTGGAAACAATCCATATGAAATAGGTGGTTGTTTTGATTATTGAATGAATATGACAGTATGCACCTTGTATTTATTGAGTTCATTAATGGCTTTGAAAAGCTTTTTTGAAACTGCAGCATATGCAGTAAGGCTGATGATTGGTAGAAATGAAGTGAAACGAATAGGTGAACTTGGCCAATTGAACCTCAGTGAAAAGTCCCATTGAACTCTCCCCTCAAAGTATGGAATCAGTACCAGGACATGAGAACCCTTATTCTTGGTGAGGAAATGCCTGTGTGATACACAGTAATGTTTAATTGAAGTCTCTAATTTAGTTCATGCATGTGGTTTTGTATTTCAGGTTTCTTTAAAGTGATTCAAATCGAATGTATAAAAGTAAGTTAACCTGAAAAACAAAACAAACAAAAAAACCCTCATGTTTGTAAATGTAAAAATCCGCACGCGCACCCCTTCAGGGCCACCCCTTAAAGGCCCGTTAGCGGCGCCGCGCTCCCTGGCTGCGTGATCTTTTTACAGCTTGGGCTCCGGCCTTCCCGACCCCCGTGGGCGAGGCTCCCACGCGACTTACGAAACTGCCGCGGGTGGTCTCAGCAGCTCCGAAGTTCTTCAGCTCAGGTAGGTGTGAATACCTAAGGTGACTCGATCCGTTGGGATGCGAGCACACTCACCCAGCGATATATGCTCCCTGGGAGTATGGCTGGGGAGACCGGATCCCGCCCAAAAGAGGCAAATAAAAGGCCAAAAGAAACAGAGGACTGCTCCAAGGATCCGGCAGGTAACAGCCAACTTTATTCAGGTAAACGAGGGTTTATATAGGTTGGAAAGGGGGAGGAGAGTGGGAGGAGAATGGGAGGAGAAAGGCAGGAGCAGATGGGGATTGGATGGCTGGTGTCGCTGGGCGGGCGGCCAGGTGCGGCAAGCCGCTCCTGGCCCCCACCTGCGGAGCACCAAGCCCCCACCTTTGGGGTTCCAGCACCTTCTCGAAGGCGCTGGACCCTGGGCAGTCAGGCCTCCGGGCCTGACTGCTCATGCGCAGCCTGTAGGGGTCGTACAGGGGGCATCGGTACCCCCCTGTACAGGCACCTACTGCGCAGGCCCATCAACCGGTGTCACTGAAAGGTCCCTATGGGACCTATAGCCCCTGACTTCAACCCCCAACACATGTTCTTATAATATATTCATTGGCTTTATCAAATTGATCATCTTTGTGATATTTAGTTAATAATTTTATTAATTCCACCAACCATGCATTGATAGAAAAAGATTTGTTATATAGAAAACTATCATTAATTATTAATATTGCTAATATTAATGTAGCAAATATTATTTGGCTCTGCTAAACTTAACAGCAGTCAGTCAAAAGTTGTATTCATCTTCTCCGTTATTCATCTGGTTGTTATTTTGTCCCTGCATAGATACAGGAAAAATAAGTGCTTTCTATACGGTAGAGGTTCTGTGTGTTAATTCTGGTGTAATGTAATCAAGAAAGTGCTGGCATTCAGAACCAGCAAGTACCTACTACTCGCTTCACCCCTGACCATAATGAATGTAAAATGTTGGTAGTAATAGACTGAAATGAAAACCCCCTTCATCTTGGCATGCAAGTGATTTGCAATCACATTTTGATTCTCAGAGCACTGCTTGATTGAAGATTAATGCATGGGTAGGTTGACCTCTCATGCAAGAGCAGTTGCTTTTGTACTAACTATGTGAAAAACAAATTTCAAATAGATTGCCTATTGCACTTAATATTATCATATGGTTTCTTAGGCTTTGTCATAATAATGCCTCTTACTAAACATTTCAGGCCTTTTCTTTATTTTCATGCCTTAAGGGAAGGAGGATGAATTCCATATCAACAATAAGATCAACTCCCCTTTCCTCTCTAAGAGTCAACAAATATGACAGTCCCAGATTGCCTTGGTTGATTTAAAAAAAGAGATAATATGTGCTTTGCCAATTAAAAGGGAAACTGTGGTTTTTATGCTCGTTGAGCTATTTTGGCCTGAGAAGAAACTTTAACTATGTAAGCTGTGTACATTGCAAAAATGGAATGTCTGACGCTTTTCCTTACTGATATTTTTTTCCCATAATGAAGATAATGGTACATATTTAATGATATATAGGCAGCAGTGGAACGAATATACAACATGTCAGCAAAATCCTTGAGGTATTTTAAAGAAAATTAACCAAATTATAATAAAAATAGCTGCATGTGGAGCTCAGACATGATTTGAGCAGCACCATTCCTGGCCATGATGGAAAGGTTGCCCAGGGATCAGTGTTGGCGGGGCCCTGCATTTCTTTTGTCATGCTCTTGGCAGCCGGCTCCCCGTGGCACTCTGTGCTTCCTCTCTCTCTGAACCCTAACCTGAACCCCAATCCTACCCTTTGGTCTTGCCTAGGGTTGAGCTCAGAAGCTGCTTTCCTAGTGCTTGCGAGAAAGGTTAGTAGGAATGAGTGTTGTCACACTTTGGGAAATGTGAGACTGCCCTTTGCACATGGCAGTCCACATGGGCCTCGATGCTTCCTCTCTCTCCTCTTACCTCAGGTCAGGGACACTGATGAGCTCATCAGTCTTATTTCTGGTGGTGATGAGAAAGTTGCCGAGGGATCAGCCTTGGCACAGCCCCACATTTCTTTTGGCATGCCTTTTGTAGCCCTACTCCATGTGGGCTTATCTGCTTCCTTCTCTAACCCCTTCTGTAAGCCCCTCTGCAAGCGTGACTCTATGTTCCTCTGTCTACTGATCCTAACCCCAAGCCTATCTTTAACCTCATTTGAGGGCCAGATGTGAATTCAGTTCCTCATGCCTGCTGCTAGCTATAAAATTACCCAGGGATCAGCGTTGGCACCATCCCCCATTTCCTTGTACCTAGCCAGTATTGTATTTTTTTGTTCATTCATTAAGGTCTATTTTTAAATTGAACGTTTGTATGGGAGAAGTGAGTATATTATTCTTTGTAAACTATGTGGTGTATATTTAAGGTTATAAGTGTTCATTCTGGCTTTAAAGCTGCTTTGTGCATTGGAAATTATTTTTCCATGTTGTGGACAATCTGGATCATGAACTCTAAACTGGGAGCTAGAGTTCTGTGTTCCCCCTGTCTTGTAATGGGTGCTCTTTTAACAGCCTGATCTTTAAGGCATGTTTGGTACTGTACAGAAACAGATTTCACCACAAACTTCTATTGCACAGAAATTCTGTCAGGAGTCAAAAAAACCCTTGGGTTTGATTTGTGATAGTAGAAATGGCAAATGTGATCAGCTGTTTTGGTTGTATCCTTTCCTGTGTCAAAACAGGGAGAAGTAACTGTGTCTTCCCTGATGGCCAGATGGACATTTTGGCATGCTGTGGTGTTTGGACCACACATTTTCCTTCAGCCCAACCAATAGTGTTGCGATGAGTTTAGCAAATGTCTATCTTGTTAGCAGATACGGACTATCTGGGAGTGCACAGTAGTTGTGTATATTGAAGGCTCTCCTAAACTTCATTCTTTCTGCCTGTATTTTGAAATGTTGGGTCACATGTAGTAGTGTTTGAACTATCAAGATCTCTAGCAAGTTTCTGTTATAATCTGGAATTTCTCAAAGTATAGGTACCTGGTATTTTCCTTTAGGACACTTAATTCTAAGATACCTAAAACTACTGGCCAGCAGTCCTGTCTGTAGTGACTTTCATATCATTTCTAATAGGCATATTCTGCAATATGCAACAGCTGCTGGAGTACAGACAGATCAGTAAGCTGTGGAATCTGAGAATACCCTGCCTGGCATAACAGGTTTGTTTTGGTCTGGGTAGTGCAAATACTGTGTCTGAAGCATTGATCTCACCCATGCCACTTACTACTCCATGTGAGAGGCTGTTTCCAGATGAAGTATGGAGGACTGATGGGGCTCGCTCTTGAGATCCGTGTGGAGTGCAGCTAGATCTGAAATGAGGTCTCTGAATCCTATGCCAAAAAGAGCTAGGGTTTGAGCTGAAAACTGACTCCTGTGAATTTGCTTTTCTATTACAGGAAATATTGAGAGTAAATAGTTAATTTATCATGCTTGGCCTAACGCCCTGTATTAGGTGCAGATTCTCTTGCTAAGTAGCCTCAAAAGAATTGCAATTAACTATTGCAGTTCTGACAGGTAAAAACCTATGCTGTTTTATAGTAAAGTTTTGTTTCGTTATTTATTTCCAAACTGTAATGCATTTTCAGAGAGCTATGATGTGTGGCCTCGCATAACCCCTCTGTACCCTGCCAGGTAATTAGCACTACAGAAAATTTTGATCCCTTATCAGCTCTCACTTTTCAGGATGCCCCAAACAGATGACCTGATTCCTGCAAATCCTACTGCTATTTCAGATGCCTACTAACAAGATTTAGAAGTGAGATAACAAGCACTGATGTTGTTGTAGCAAATATACCTGCTTGCTTCAAAACTTGATGATTGATAATAAAAAGAAAGCATTGGAACACACAAGCCTCAAAAGTGAGTTGGCAAGTTGACAACTAGTGA
The DNA here is from genome assembly GCA_013389825.1 of Crypturellus undulatus. Taxonomy (NCBI): domain Eukaryota; kingdom Metazoa; phylum Chordata; class Aves; order Tinamiformes; family Tinamidae; genus Crypturellus; species Crypturellus undulatus. Next base: position 1,764,104 of record VWPW01000675.1, read on the forward strand.
TGAAAACTATAAATCAACTGTGTTTCTGCAGGGTTCTTTATTATTAGGAAGTTGGTTGCAAGTTGGTTGACTGCTGTCATCTCTTGGTTTACCAGTGTTGCAGCTTACCTTGCTGTCATTGAGAAAATGTCTTATTTTGGCCATTTTCATGAAGAAAAGTCTTTCCATTCTGAATGATGGATAGGTTGGCTAGGCAAAAGTCCCGCCTAGAGAAGAACAGCAAAGGTTTCTTTTCTCTCTATAATATAGACCTTAAACCCAGGAAGGGAAGAGATCTTCTGCTATAAAATAATTTTCTCCATCTTTCCACTGATTTAATCTCTTGCCTTGTACATCATTAACTTGATAAAATAGTTGTTATTATCTGATGGTGCTCGGAATTAAATCCTATTTTACTTTTTGTGCACCTTAAACTAGTTGCCTGGCTGAATCTGAGAAGTCCAGCATGAATGGAAAGTGAAAGGTTCCTCCAGAGCATGAGAAGCTCAACACAAGTCTTTTGAGGAGCTCATCCTTCCTGGAATATAGAAACAAGAGCCAAGGCAGACCAGCTTCCTGTATATAAAGTGTCAGGTTTGTGTTGCATTAGCAAAATAAAAGCTTCATGGGCTACTAACTACTTTTGATAATCCATGAAAATGGAGTTTGACATGCCAGGTATGACATGCCATCCATGACTTACCAAATACATATGATAAGATAAGAGATTTGGACACTATAACAGGTAGACTGCCTATGTGTTATGCCTGTGTGTAGCAGGGCTCTGTTCTGAGACTAGATTTGTGATTTGAGCTTGAAATCTAAATTTATCTGCAAGATTTGTCTAGTTTTCTGAAAAATTATCTAAGTTCTGCAGGAGTGAATCTTCCCAGCAGGGTACTACCAATCATTTGGACTTAGTTAGCATTGGATAGTACTGGTGCTCTGCTAGCATTTAGTCAGAATTATCATATGAGTTCAGGAAAGCACGAGGGAAGTGGAGCTGACTTAGTTTAGCTTTTGCATAGGCCTTTAGCAATGGAAGATAATTTTCCTCAGGTCAATCTTTTCTTTCCCCCTTCCCTCCATTCAAAGATCCATTTGTCAAATTCTGGAATGCATTGTTAATCCTCTTCCCTGCCCTAATGTTCAATTGTTAATCTCAAATATCTTTGTTGCAATTTTAATTTTTCTCTTCTCAACCTTTTGCAGACTGATTCCTCTTTGCACCATCTTAAATTCTGAGGAATGTCAGTATTCCTGTCTCCTATTTTATGTTTGCGATTAGAGAAGGAACTAGCCATCAAGGGTAAGTTTTTAAAAAGAGCAGGGGAATATGTATATATATATTTTCTTCTCTCTAGGTTCTCTGAGACTAATTTTGCAATATACTGAGCACTATCAACTCTTGCTGGGGAGACGTTTTTGATATTTTGATCTAGGAGTACTCTGTCATTATATTTTAAACTGAAATTTTCCAAATATGCCAAAAATGCTCTTTGTTCAAACTGTTCTTTGTTCAAATTGTATTTAGACCGTATTAAATATTACTCAATAAAGAATGAAAGCAAAGCAATTCCAGCATTTCTGCAATGTGGATTTCCCATGGTGGTATTCAGAGCAGAGTAAGGATCTTCCCCTGTTCATTTTTGGTACTGTTATTGTTTTTTAAAGGTAGATCTGGCAGGTTGTCTGCATTCCAAGTGCAAGAGAGTCCCTGGAGACAAGTGGCTTGTTTTGAGAATGGAGCTCCATGGAAGAATTAGTCCCTTTCATGGCATTGCAACTTGCCTACAGCTTGTTTCTCTAAGTGGGGACTTCTGTATTAAAAGAAAGAAAAAAGGGGAAAGAAAAAAGAAAACAGAAATGGTGCTACAGCAGGGTGGGAAATTTGCTCCCTGGTTCCCTCCTGGAGAGATGTTTTGATGTCTATCCCCTTCCCTCTGCCCCCTTTTCTTCCCCCTGCTACTTTTTAAAGCAACCTCTTCCTTTCTGCTTGCATAGCAACATCTTTGATTCTTGGCCTTTCTCTCTGAATTGGGACTTTGGTTTCATCCTGTCAGCAGGTAAATGGCCTTAAACCCTTCATGGTTTTGTCAGGGTAAAGTGGAGCTGAAAAGCATTACATATGTTCCAAGTTGAGAGGCAGCTCTTTTGCCACGTTCAAGTGGGTCTCCCCCCACCACCCCTCCTTCTATTAAAGGGCTCAGCTACAAAGAAGCTTTAATCAGCTTCATTGATTTAAAGCTAATTTGCACTTGGCTTCAAGGCTAAGGTCTGTAGCACAAGCTGAAGACCTTTAAATCAGAAGTCGAAATGCAAAGCCTTAGGTATATCATATTGTCGGCTGTGCAAAAGAATAGCAGTTTCTGAAGACTTCAAATTAACTATAAGAAAAAAATCACAAAGGAGTGTTTTCTTCCACGCTAATGTAACTTCAGCTTGCTGAGTTACACAAGCTTTGCTATCAACATTTCTGCTTCGTCATACAAATTAATAGAGTTGGCTGAATACATTTTAGCTCTGTGATGTTTCCAACTCTCAAATTCTGGTTGGTTTCAGTTGGATTTAACCTAGTTGCCAAACTGATTCCCATCAGTAATAACTTTTAACATTTATTTTTCCCAAAGGGAAATAAATGTCTTGTCTGTATTCTGCAATTAAGAAGTTGATGAAATATTCAGTGTATGCCTCTACTCTGACTTAAATTCTTTTGTTAGCTTTATCAAATAAACTATAAAATATTAATTAGCCTACTCTCTGAGCATGTGCGAGCTGTACATTGCTGTTTGTCAGACACATTCTGAGGTACTTGTAATTTTTAACATTGACTTCCTCACAGAAGAGATGGCTTTATCCTTCCTTTTCAGAATCAGTGCTTGCAATGGGACCTGGAGTACCAGAACGTATGCTTATAATTTCCTGACAGCATGATCAGACCACATAGGAAAATGCGTGTCATCACTGCAAGCCTTTATTAATGTTTAAACAGGTGAAGGAGAAAATGTCTGTCCTTAATTTGTCATTTTACACTCTTTGGTGATTATTCTGGGCTACATTATGCTGTGTTGCTTTATGGAATTTCGGGATGTGTTGCAAGGCTGTGAGAGTGGCTATTGCACGCACTTATGATAGATGCTAACTGGATGATAGAATTAAAGCATGGCTATCTAGATTCGTGTTTGAGCACAAGGTCTGAAAATGCTTCTTTGCAGCACTTACATGCCAACTATTTGCAAGCCTGGCTTAACCTATATGTGAATATGTAGCAGGACTAACTTGGATATGGGGCTCTTTGCAGCTGATGTGTTTTGTTATTTCTATTAACAAAGAGAACACAATTTTCTGAAAGGTCCTGGCCTTTCTAGTGTGCTTGGATTTGAAACAATTCCTGAGCTCATTGTGGTGGTAGGAGAATTTCAATGTGTTCATTAAAAAGTGACTCAGCTTTCTCATCAGGTCTGCGAAGTGAGTGTAAACCTAAGCCAGAACAATAAAGCCAGGGCAATATTTAATTTGTTAGTTTCTCTGTAGAAATTAATTCATATGTGGGCTTGCTCTGTTTTTCTAAACCTATGGTTAGATAAGTTTGGAGGTCAGAATCTGAGTGTTGACATTGGAAGCACAATAATTTAGTATTTATAAACCGCTGGGCACAGATACATTAAGAATGGGAAGAACGGAGCCTGTTCAAAGCAGAGAGAGAATTTCACACTTGCCCCCTAGGTATCTGCAGCAGGGAAGCACAGCATTCCTCACCTACCCTGCACTTTTACGTGACGTGATGGATCTGTCCAGAGGCCTCGTGGCATCTGTGCTGCCTGCCACACGAAGCTCGATGTGCTGACTCATGTGGTCGCAAAGCTGCCTCTCCTTCTCCCAGGAATTTTTATTTTTTCCCCTGTCCTGTGTTGGGTTATGTGGCAAAGGGCTGCAACCAAGAAGAGCCTGTTTTGCAGCAAGGCCCCTTCCAAGGGCAGGGTGCTGTCTGGAGGCTTGTGCTCACCAGCGCAGCACCTTGCCTGGCCCGTAGTTTCCGTGCCAGGTACAAGAGCCCCGCGAGGCGCACGGCTGCAGGCGCCTGCCGGGCTTCACTGCGCTGCCAGCCGCGGAGCTGCTGGAGGTAAAGCAGGGAGGTGCGCGATGGAGACGATAAGAGTCTCAGATGCGAGGAGCGAAACCAGATAGGTCTGTGTCTACAATACGCGATACTGGGGGTATTTAAAAAGCTTTTCATTGCCAGAAATTTGAGACATCAAGTGCATGGGGAGTAGAAAGGGTCTGAGTGGCAAGCGTTTCTTTCCAGGCAAGTGGTAATAGACACTGCATCCCAGATTACGTTTTTGTAAAATAGAGGTACTTCTTAGTTTTGGCAAGGTTTTTTAAGGTTGTCTCCCTTTGCAAATGAATAGCAGGCCATAAGCTTCAAGGATTGAGAGTTACCAGGCCTTTGCCCTTAATTTATATGGTAAAAAAAGTTAATTTCCGTATGCAAAAATGTCCATTTTAACACACTACAAATTTGCTTGGGAGAAAGACTGTTGGTTGGATGAAAAAAAATTGTGTCTAAGTTGGGGGAAGATTTTGAACTGTTAGTAAATCTCATACTGACGTTTTCAGAACAGAAAGTTCCAGCTTTATGTTTAGAAACAGAGATTTACTTGATTAGAATTTCAGTAAAGACTGAAAAGTATTCAGTGGTCAAACTGAAAGAGATTTTTGCTCTTAAATCGGGATTTTTTTTCTGTAATTTTGACTTTTTTGATTTTGACTTTTATCTTTAGTCAGAAACATTTATTAATTCTTAAATTTGCCTATAACTGATTCTGTTTTATGACTCGTTTGCTAGAGATGTAATAAAGGTCAAAGCACTGGGGATTGTGCTGAACACGTATGTGGAGTTTACTCTTTAAGAGCAAGCTGTAAAGTTATGCAAGATGAGCAAATAAAAAGAAGGGATAAACTTAATTGAATGAGACAGGAATACTATTCTGGAACCTTAGAAGAGAAGAGCAGACAACAAAGAAGTTCAGAAGCCTTCAATAGGCTTTGTATAAGGATAGGAAGTATTCTTATCTCAAGGTCCTGCAAAAGGTTAAGATGTGTTGTTGTTTATTTTTTTTAATTCTTTTAGTTATGTTTTTATGTAGCTAGCTGCTCTGTGATAGAATGGCATAAACCGATTTTAAAAAATGGAATATGTTATAGAGTGAGTCCTTCCATTTATAAGATGAAGAAGGAAGATGAAGAACATCATATGGATTTATTAAGCTCTATATTGATGACTACAAGACAAAGAACATACTAGTGCAAAGGTTGTGGAACAGAAGTTTAAAAACATGAATTTATTTGGGATACTCTGGCAAGGTCCACTGCCAATTCATGACTAGTAAACACTTTTAATTTTGATCTTGAAGGTTAAGGACCAAATGCTGCAATCATGCACATATTTACTTAGTCTCAGTGCCTCCTGTAGTATGTCCTCTGGGAGCAGAGCAACTCACACATGTTAAATATTCACAGGCTGGTTTCAAAATTTAACATGTGTTAAACTTCTGTGCAAATCTGTGTAATCACATTTCGTACAGATTCAGTGTTCACTCTCCTCCATGAAATACCTAACACACTTCTAAGCATCATTAAAATAAATTAAAAAGTAAGGAGGTGTAATAATCCCAAGAAATTTATTTTTAGTTAGCTGATTAGTGGCCTGGGGTACTCAGGGTTTGGTGTACGTCCCTTCCTGTGCATAGATTTTACCACAGCTGTAATGATATAACAACATAAAAGCTGAGAAAGACAGGCTGACCGTCTTCCAAACTTGATGTTAAAACTCTTCCTCAAGCAAGCGAGTAGTAATGTTCAGTTTTGGTTGTGTTTGGCCTCCGCTGCCTATGAAGACTCTAATTTTTGTGGAAGAAGGAAGCTAGCATGTCTCTATTATAAGTCGATCATGTCAGTAACTTTTTATGGCTCTCCTTGCAGTGAGTGGTCCTCACATTTAGGACACATATATGCACACCTGTGTCACTTGGCATCTACAGCCAACCCTTCCAGTAGGGCAGAGAAGCTGCACCTGGCAAAGAAGGATAAATGTTAGGACACCCTTATCCTCTTTGGATTGCATTCTTGGAGTAAATAACTATTGTTTTCATTTGAACATGTTCTAAACGCAAATGAGAATCAGGTGTTTTGATGCTATTCTCAAGTGAACTGTAGTCTAGAGATACTTTTTTCCTTCTGCAGTCAATGAACAAACTGAAGAGGATAAAACAGGGCACCGGAGTTAAGCTTTTGCTTAGCATTTCTCTCTAGAGCCTGAAGGCCCCTTTCTCTCCCGGAGAAGAACTGCAGGGAATGTGCTCTCTATGGGCTGCTGTCAGCTGTTGTGAATGTTCCAGTGTCTGCTAAGATTGGTAGAGCAGCCAACACTCCAGAGGGCTGTGCTGCCATGTGGAGGGACCTAGACAGGTTGGAGAGTTGGGCAGAGAGGAGCCTCATAAGGTTCAACAAGGACAAGTGCAGGGTCCTGAACCTGGGAGGAATAACCCAGGCGCCAGTACAGATTAGGGGTTGACCTGCTGGAAAGCAGCTCTGTGGAGAAGGATTTGGGAGTCCTGGTTAACAACAAGTTAACCATGAGGCAGCAGTGTGCCCTCGTGGCCAAGAAGGCCAGTGGGATCCTGGCTGCATCAGGAGGAGCATTGCCAGCAGGGTGAGGGAGGGGATCTGCCCCTCTGCTCAGCTCTGGCGAGGCCACACCTGGAGTACTGGGGGCCGCTCTGGGCTTCCCAGTACAAGAGGGATGTGGAGCTGCTGGAGAGGGTCCAGTGTGGAGTGAAAAAGATGATTATGGGACTGGAACACCTATCTTATGAGGAAAGACTAAGCGAGCTGGGCCTGTTTAGCCTATTGAAGAGAAGACTGAGAGGAGATCTGATAAATTATAAGTATCTGAGGGGAGAATGTAGGGAGGATGGGGCCAAACTCTTTCTCGGTGGTCGCCAGCGATAGAACAAGGGGTAATGGGTACAAATTAAAACACAGGAAACTCCATCTAACAAAGAACAAGTTTGCTGTGAGGGTGACAGAGCCCTGGAACAGGCTGCCCAGAGAGGCTGTGGAGTCTCCTTCTGTGGAGATCTTCCAAACCCGCCTGGATGCCACCCTGTGCCCTATGCCCTGGGTGTCCCTGCTAGAGCAAGGGGGTTGGACTAGATAATCTCTAGATGTCCCTTCCAACATCAACCGTTCTGTGATTCTCGAACTCTTCAACATTTCTTACCTCAGTACTCATGAAGCTAGATCCTCTGAGTGCATCAGAACTTGCTCTGTATTAGTTCTGCAAAGGCCAGTGTACTTCATGGTTATTGTTTCACCTTGTTGATAATTGCAGCATGCTGCTAATAAATGAACCCGCTGAAAACTAATCCACCTATATTATATTTGCATAGTTATATTTGTTGTTATCAATTAAGTTCAGAGGGCACCCAAAGACAGTTTGAATTCTCTTGAATGTTTGTGATGTTTAGCATGTACAAAAAGATGGTAATTTTCTAAAAACTCGAGCTGTTTTATAAGATTTCTCCTCTTCACTAAATTTAACTTGCTTTTTTTCTCACTTCATATGAGAGAATTATATGGGGATGGAAGAGGGACAATGAAAGAGCATGAGACTTAATTTAGTAATTTCCCTTTTATCAGGATGTTTTGATTCACTATGCAGAATGCTGTTGATAACTGTGTTCCTTTTCATTGGAGATGCCATGTTAATGCTTTCCTGCTTTTTACTGCAATCACACTCTGGCAGGTTCTCTCTGGTTTCATAATTTGCCATTTCATCTGGAAAAAAAAAACTGTGCACATCTTTTCTTAAAGAACGAGGACCTGGACTTGCTCAGGTATGCTCAGTGCTTAAGTAACTTGAAGAGGACATTCAAACTTGAGGAATTATAGCTATAGCTGCTGAGTCCCACCCCCAAACCACAGCCTCGCGCCTGTCAGTTGTGCTGATACAACTGTTTGTGGGGCCATGCACTGTTAATCTGTTCAGTGATCTGGTTTAAGTGGTCTTCTGAAAGACAGCATTTATTTTTAACCCTCATCTACCTTGCAGCACATGCCCACAAATCATTTGTCAGCATAATGAGCAGCAAATAACTACTCCTTCAGGGTGCCTAAGATTTCCTGAGTTTAAACACAGAGTGGTTGGATGTGCAAACACTTAAAAGATCTGCGCCTGGATGGCTTTTTATTCTCAAGGAATGAGAGTAGGTGCAAAAGTTGTTGGTTACTATAGCCAAGGTTTGATGTACAGGTATTGTAGCAGCAGTATGTCAGAGCTGTCTGGTCAGCCGGGGTAAAAGATTTGTGTAGTGACCAGTGGATTTCCAGTAATCTTGGTAAAATGATGATAATTCTACTGACCTTCTTTGTAAAGTACTTTATTCCTAAATCACTGAAAGTGGGCACATACTTCTCAATCTTGCTACAATGGAAAAAAAGCTTCAGGCAGCATTTATAAAGAGGATTGGGTTCTCTGATAGGAGGAAAAAAAAAGTATTCACAACACTGCAGCTTTGTGAAACAATCTGTCATGATGTCCTGTGAACCAAATTCAACTCTATGGAAATTGCTTTAGTTCCTGCAGAATCACTGCAAGTTATGAATTACTACAGTGGTGATCTGTAGATTTTCAACCCTGATAAGTGAATCTTCTTTTTGTGGCACAGTATATTTGTCAACGAGAGGCATGAATTGTTTTAAAACTATAAAAACAACTATATTTTTGAGACCAAAACACACCTGTATGTGAAAGTATATATGCATGCTGAGTGAGCACACAAAATTGTAAAGCCAATGTGTATGCTGTCTAATACTTGTGCTTTACCTCATTCTATATGGATGCTTGGAGTACACAAATACAGATTATTCTAAGCAACTAGACTTTTTTATGACTTGACTTTGTCACCTGATTCACAGGCCCCCTAAATAGTAGGTATTTGCTTTTTCCCACTATAAGTTACCATTAGATTTTTCCATGTTGTTTCCAACTCTTTCATTGTTTACTTCTCATTACATGCCATGGTTTTAATAAGACAAATTTATTTGTGAAGTCTATATTCTTTATTCTATGAAGATAGAAAAGAAATGTTATTTGTGCATAGCTACTATTATTAGTAATAAAAAGTGAAGTTAATGACTTCTGTTGTGGTAGCTGCCTTTTTCTGGCCTTACCAAAGAGGAATGTGCAAAAAGCAGAGTTTAAAAAGGAGAGGGAGTTTCTTTACTTTCTAATGGAGGTTGATCTGGCTGATTATTGGGAAGTGCATTGCTGATTACTTTTTCATTCATTCCCTCTCTCTCAACAGATATCACTGAACCATATGCAATTTCTAATAGTAAATTAGAGGTGATTACAAATGAAAACCCTTTGCATCCAATCATCTCAGAACTCAGAAGCAGGTTTCAAATCCAGCAGTGATCCTTTCTATAAACTCTGTTTTATTTCCATTTTGCTTGTTGTGTGTATTATATTTTTAGCCAATGGTTAGTTTTCCTGAATAGCAGACTGCAAATTTGCTGATGATAGGACAAGGTTTTCATACCACGTTATCAAAAATACTTACTTATGTATGTGTTGCAACTACTAATATGATTTGAAATATAGTATAGATGGCTTTTCTAGCTAAATAAAGTAAATAAATAGCTGATAGAGTATAGGCCATGGGCTCTCTGCAAGGTTGTGGTCCAAACAAGGAGGCAGACAGCTCAAGAAAGGCAGCTTTCCTATAGTAGAGCATTTGGCTATTCTTAGTTAAGGAATTCCTGCTGGTTTTAGTATGTCAGCATCTGTTTTGATAACAGTCATCCTGTTCAGCAGAAGCATTGCTGTTCTGTAGGAACCTAAGGCATGCCAGACCCATAAATGTAGTTTAATGGATATTGCAAACTGCTGGAAACCTGAAGGGGTTCAAATACAGTGTGAGCAAAGCGGTTCTAATGATGGTAAATTGCTCACCATTTCTTTGCTTCAATCATTTCTGTTCTAAAAATGGATAGAAAGGAGGACCACTGAAGAAATTCTGTATTTGAGTGAGAGCTATCTTGGTTTAAAAACTGTAGAGAACTATTTTTCTGTTTTAAGGTTTTTTAGAAGCATTTTCCATATTCAACAGGAAGATAACAAAATGTGCCTTTTGAGCTACTGAGCCTATTGAGAGTATTAAAAGAACAATAAAATAAAGGCCAACTCAAACTGGAAAAACTTCTGGTAAAACAAAGCTTGCTTTGGCATCAAAGTGAAGAAATTAAAGGGAAAGGAAAAAGTCATGATGTGATTTTTTTTTTTTTTAACTCGCTGCTCATATATGCTATATTGATTCCACATAAGTTTAAGGAGACTAACACAGCTCTATCGGTACTCAATACTGGGACACTGGTTACTGCTAAGCAGAATGCCTGAAATTCATTGCAGGTAACCCCTTAGGAAGCACGCTAAAAGCTGAGCCATTACATGTATTTTATCGGATCAAAATCCTTAGACTGTAGTGTAGAGGCTGTGGAAAAATCTCAGGAAAAAGGCTCTAAGTGCTAAGGACTTCTTTTTTCTTTTAAAAGTTGTGTAATTTGTCACCAGTGGAACCTCTGAAACCTGGGATTAACTGAGGCTATCTCCATCATTTCCACTTGCTCTAGACATTAGTTTATCAACTTTGGCTTAAAGCTGTGCTTGCAAAGAGGCAAGACTTGAAGGTAAGAGGAAGACTCCATGTATTTTTGCCTTTTAACGTCAACAGGAGATTTTACCATTCATGTGATATGAAGGGTTAGTAACTGAATCAAATAAAATGTCCTAAGTGATTCAAAAATTTTTTTTTTGTAGAAGCAAGCTAGAGCAACCCAACGGGATTGCAGTATAAATCAACTCACTTCTAGACTCTGTGGAGAGCTTTGAAATTTCCCATTAGTTGTTTTGATAATATCTTTGACACCTGATACCTTGACAGCAATTCCTTAGATAAATTAGTTTCATCTTACTGAATGTGTTTAAGATACTGGGCCTGATTTAGCCTTGTGGCAGACTGAGATCACCCACTCTTAAGTACTATAGACTGCAAAGAACTACAGAGATTTATAGTGTTGCCATCAATACTGCATATGAAATCCTACTATTAAATATACCATATATTGTTGTGCCAGCAACATGTTTAACAAAGCCCATAAGTGGTTCTTAAAATACTGCCAATGTAGTAAAAGACTAGGATTGATTTCTCTGACTTGCTGCATCCAATGGGCTTAAATATTCATAGTCTTCAGCTTGCAGTATAGTAACTTAATAACACACTATTTTGAAGAGGGAGAGATGCTGTGAATCTTGTGGTACTGCTAATGGATTTGAAGAGGATGCTAATGTATTGTACCAGGAAGTGAATTGAGCTTTTGTGTGTAAAGGGGGATTAGAAAATATAATTATGAAAAAGCAACAGTCACAGGCTTGAAGAAGCTTCATTGATGTGCGGCTGCTACAAACAACATGTTTTGTTGATGAGAAAGATGACTTTGATGGGTGTGCATGCTGCAATAGTAATCTTCTCTATGAAGTAACATGGAGTATATTATAGAAATAGCCGTTTTGTGAATTATGAAGAGAAAAATAAATGTAAAGTCTGATATTGACAAAAACCCATGCAGCTTTTCATTTGAAATAACAGTTGTCTACAGAAAACTAAGCTTTCACATCAAGAACTGCATGAAGGCTTTGGGGAAAAAATACAGTATGATATAACTGCCAAACCGAAAGAAAACTATTTCTTTTTTCCCCTAAAGGGAACCGAGAAATTTAATAATTCATGATATCCAGCTGAGTATGGGAGAAGGATCTAAGCATTTTTGAATATCATTCTCTAGATCAGAAGAATGAAAGGCTTGTTGTTATAATTTGTGAATATCATTGATTTGGACGTCATAAATCAGCAGTCTAGTGTATGAATCCTGCTCCTGAGTGCTGATCACTTTAAGTGTTGGCCATTATCATACTTGCTGTTTCAGGTGTCTGTTTTGCTTCTTGCCAGGGGTGTGTTCGCTGCTCTCTGCCATAGTTACTGTCTTCACCTTCCACACAAGCATGAGGCATCACCACCCGTCTGGAGAGATTCCTGTCTTGTGGTGACCCAAGTGTCATGATTTGAGAAGCATATAAACACGTGCCTGTCCAGAAGACTCAGGAGAACCCAAAATACCCATGTACCCTCATTTTTTAACACAAATTTGATAATTCCTCCCATATTTTTGAAATCACAGGCCATTATGATATCAGATGTGCCCACAGCCTTTTTCAGGAGATTGAGGTGAAAAGTGAGGACTCATTGAACACTTATTCCTCTTTCTTTAGTGAAAGAAGCTATATATGGTCCTATGTGTATAATCTGAAGTCTTTCTGACTTTAGGATTGCCAAGACTTCAGAACATAGACAGAAAGGCTGAGGTTCTTAAGGACAAGAGCATTTGGTCCTCAAAATACTAAATTTCCTTAGTGATAAGACACAAAGCACAGAGCCTGCCTGTTGAAACAAAACATGATTAATCAGAGGAAAACTGAACAAGATATAATCATTTACTGCCTTTACACTCTCTTTTTAATCATATATCAATATGTGTGAATTACACTAGAAGGTTTTTATTCAGAGAACTGCATTATTTCACCAAAATATAATACATAGCTTTTTTTTTTCCCTCTCCATTGTTAAAAAATGATTTGACTTTTGTATCTGAACCCATGTAACTAGTGTAAGAGATGATATAGTCCTGCTGTTTAGTTTAGAAGGCATAGTATAACTGTTCAGAGCAGGGAGTCAGCAGCAGTACTGCCTGTTGCTTCAACCATGGTATTATAGCATTTTCCAAACAATACAAGTGTCTGGAGACAGTCAAATGCAGAAACAACCTAAAAAACTGCAGATTTTAGCCCTATTAAGTCTGCATAGACTCTCATAAATTCAGAATATTTTGGACTTGCATAGAAGTATGTGAATAACTGGGTTTATTTTTTGTTCACTGTTCCAAAAATTTTGAAGAGGAGACATTGTCTTAGTCTGCATTAAGTCTTCAAAATTAAACAAACAAAAAAATTGTTTGAATTGTCACATTTTCAGCACATTTCGTTCATCAATCTGAAATAAAATGTTCTATTTAGTTTTCATGAATTTTTATAATAAAAGATCAAAATTGATTTAAAAATATTGATTTTAGCTTTTATAGCTTTTTTTTAAAGATGAAAATCAAAATGAGCCTGATAAAATTTGTACAAGCTTGTGATATTTCTTGCTGTTTCCCTGTTTAGAGTGTTTTTACCAAAAATACTTATACTCATCTTTAATTATATTGGCAAGGCCTCAAAGTTCTTCCAGTTTGCATCAAAGAGCTGCATTAATGTGCTGGACAAATTTCCTTATTGTTGGAGCCCCAACTTGCTCTCAGCTTTGTTGAGTCTGCCTTTTATATACATTTTCATCACACATCTTACTGCCTTTAGACCACAAAATTATGTGTTTTGGAGGCAGCGATACAGTGAGAGGGCAGCGATACAGTGACCATTACACACTGAACAACTCTATTATCTGAAATGCACAAAGCCTGTTAAGGGCTACATCTCTTGTTTAAAAACTCAAATACAACAGTAAAATACATTTCTTTGTGCTTCCACATTGTAAGTAATTTGAAAACTTAATCTGAAAGTAGTTATTGGAAGCGAACCAAAATTACTATTGGTTATAATATGATTCATTAGTTTCAGGAGGTTGAATTGTTAATATTGGAGTTCGGATTCAGTTGCTTGACCAGGCTATTGACTGAATCTTTTAAAGTTCCGTATGTTTTAACTCTGAAAAGCATGAATGAAGGACCTTATTCATGAAAGAAATTGGAGCCAGTTCAGCCCATTCCTCATGTAGCTTAAACAAAGAAAAATTGATGCATGACTTTCCAGGAGGAATTCTCCAAGTGCATTTGCTCCTGTGCCCGCTGGAACATGTTCATTATAATATGCAAATAGAGTAAAGATTTGAGGTGGGGGAAAAGGTTTGAAAGCAGAAGCAGCTGTCCTCCTTCACCTCCCATTTCCCTGTCAGACACTGGGAATGTTCAGCATAAAGGCACATGTTTATGAAAATTAGAATATGATTTTTTTGTTGTTGTGGAGGGAACATAAATAAATGCAGCCATGTGCTTTCTTATTCCAGACCAATTGCTTAATTTAAACTCTATGATTCAGTAATCATAAGGTAATGATAAATTTAGCACACATATAATAAAATTTATTATGCAAGAGAACATAATCTGAAAAACAATCCACTTAAGCCTCCCCGTAATGTTATTATAAAGATCATTTTACTGCCTTGTAGCTTTGTCCAAGTCATGCCTTTCTCTGTGTCTCTCCACTGGCTCTCCTTTTGCTATTGTATCATATATAAGGTATTTGTCTTCATTTCCAAGGCTTTTTGGTTTCTGACAATTTTTTTAACCATCCCTTATTCATTACTGAAATTTGACTTTTACTTTTCTGTGGTCTGTATTGTCAGCTTCCACATCTTTCATGATAAATATTCAGTAAATTGGTGTTCTCTTCCATACTGTGCCATTTGGGAAGAGCTCTTCATAAACATCTTCACTGTTTGTCTTCAATCTTTCCTTTTCAATACCAACTTAAAAAGGGGGATTAAAAAAAAATAAAGAACAAACCTGTTTATCAGCTGCTGGTATGCCAGGGTATTAACATGTCTACCTCTCATATTGAATAGAATTTATTTTTTTCTTTTCTTCTGCTCTTTCCTACCTTCCTTCCTATGTTTTTTCCCTGTTGCTGAGAGAGTAAATACCTATATCTGAATAGACTCCAGCTGTTCAAGTCCAAATCGTATTTTTATCTCAGAGATGCTTGATCACATTCCTTGTTTGTAGAACTAGTAATGAGTGGCATGCATCCATCACTTGTTTCTTTTTAATTTTATAGTGAAGGTTCTGGGACAAAGCTTTTCCTTATATATGTGATATACCTGACATGTATTCACTTCTTTCTCTTCCAGGAGTAGATTTTGGTCTGTAAATGTTTCAGTACAGTCCACAAAGCTAAGTCTGGCTGGGACCACTCCACCACAGAGAGGGATTTTTTAAAGGGGTTATGACACTGGATGACACTGTGACAGACTGGGTCTCTTTGTGTTGAGAGACACAAGTCAGTGCCTTGAATGAACTGCCGTCAGAGAGATGCTTCATCTACTCAGTAGCACTCAGCTGCAGCCCTGGGAAACTGTTGTCTCAAACTTGCATTGGAAACAGAAAAGTCTGAAGAATTAAGATCCTTGTTGTGAGTTAGTTGAATTATTTGTGGTGTGTTTGACTTGGGAGTCATCCTAACTGAAGGGAACCCTGAAATTATTTGGGAACAATCTTGACCAAAAGACAACTTAAAGTACAATATTTCATTTCTCTCTCTGTGTCTCTGGATTTTGTAATCAATTTCCACATTCTGCATCATATTGGAAGAGATATTTTAATTTAGGATTGGTTTTCTCTTAAAGAACATTTTCAAAGAGGCTAGCAAAATCAGCTATTCCTTTGCTGTAGTGGTGGGGGTCTTGGAACTGTGGTCGCATTTGTTCTTGCAATGACCACAGATGAACTTGCTACTGGTGGGACTCTTCCATCTGAGCTGCAAGACCCAGTTTGGAAGCTTAAAAGGTAGGAGTCAAGCAACAGTGTGCAGTTAGTAAAGTGCTATCCATGGCTCATCGTGCTCCTTGCCAAGCAGGATGATAGGGGGAATGTCCAGGCAGCATTCTCCATTGAGCCGCTTCATTAGGAATAGACATCCTAAGACTTCCTAAACATGTTCACTGATGACTCTGTCCTGATGTGTCCAAGCTAACCCATTTTTCCTAAACCTGGGAACTCATGTGGTATGTGCAAGTTCAAAATCATTCTGAAAGTATCATTTGTCAAATTTGTTTGTAATTTTTGCTCTTCGGTCCCCTTCTCTTTTGGTATCATGTCTCAATGAGGGAAAGGGGGTCTCCAGATCATCAGAGCCTCAAACCCTACTGCTGAAACTGCAGACCTTTCCTTGTTGTTGTAGAAGAGAGGTCATGTACTGATAAGGGCTCCCAGGAGATTATTTAGGCCCAGTATTTTCACTGCTTATCCCAGCAGCTTCTCACCTAGTCTCCCTCACTGACTGCCATCTTCAGTGAGTAGTGAGGGAGAGTAGATGAGAAAGAGAAGAATTGTGTGTGTTGGATCTGGAAGAAAGCTGGCAGATGCAAAGGGAATGTGATTGTTTTGATGTTTGGGTGGTTACATGTATGAATTTGGGTTGTTCTGGAAAATTCTTACAGGCTTAGCTTAGACACATCTTGATTTTCATGATTGTCTTTATAGGAAATCAACTTTTATTAGCCTTTGTTCAAGTTTTTTTTCCTTAGTGAGGAAGAGTCGAAGAAGGGAGGAGAGATATAATTGCAGCTCTATTCCTCAGTTCTTTTGTTTATTTTTTTATTTTGTTAAATATGTGCTACGGCATTATGCTGCAATCCAGACTCATTCACAAAGTATTTCAGAATGAGACACCAGTGCACGTAAAACTCCTTGTACCTGAAATTGTCATAGATAACATTACGAATGACCTGCAAAACACACTGAGCACATACAGAACAGGAATGCAAAAGGAAGCCTCTTCTGTCTATTAATAATTTAGAGTGAATTCTTCTGGTGACTGACAACGTAAGTCATGGTTCTCCTTCATTTGTAGCTATGAGCTATCTGTCCTGCCTATGCGCTGAAAGGCATTGCTGCACTATTGAGAGAATACCACACTACTCATTTAATCAACATTGGCAGTGTATTTCACATAGAGCTGATCAAATCTGACTGATTTATCATAGACTTTGAGGTAAATTTTCCTGTCAGCATAGTGAGACCGTCCATTAACGATAGGAGCTAGACTCGTCATGAGAGAGCGGTCCTTGTCAGCTTGCTGTAATGTTTCTCCAGATGTGGTATCACCTGTAAAGGATATAGGTAGGGTTTTGATAAATGGATATAAGATCTCTACAGAAATAATCAATACAAATGAAGTTGCATAGATAGTTCAGAAAGGAAGACTTCTGAGTATGTTCCAATGTGGTTTATAAATAATTGACTTAACTGTTTCTTTTCTGTGCTTTTCTTTTATAAAAATATACACATTGTTTAAGATGTGGAAAAATATTCAAGTTGTTTTTTTCTCCATTTAGTTTTCATAAAAATGCACAGCTTATTTGTGCCTTAGTAGTAGTAAGTATTCATTTGTCATTGCTTTTCCACTGTGTGAAACATGGTCACTCTGCATTGCCTAAAATATATACATGTAATCCAAAACTGATAAGTGATGGACACCCAGACTGTAATTTACTGAAAACCTTTTAAGTGAATGGTGGCAGTGTGCTTATGTAATCATGGATAATAAAATGCATCTGGTGTTCTTGTGAAAATTTGTGCAATTTAACAATCTCTGAAGCTTAAAGCTCTCTAAGTGGTGTTTGGTTTTGTCCTGTATATTCAGTTGGAGCTGTTATCCAAGGAGTAAGATACTTAGAGCAAATGTCTCATATCTTGTGCCTTCAACAAAATAGATACCAGCCCATCCTGGCAGCCTGGTTCACTGAGTCCCATAACTCTGACTGTGAGCATTTGAAAAATTATTTGTCATTAATAGAAGAGAGATAGAGATTTCTTCTATATTTTTTTTTCTTAATTTGTTACCCAAAAGAAGTTACCATCATTTAAAGAAGTTACTTCATTGTGTGGTTTGTGCTACAGGGAGTGTGAGGTAAGACGTATGTTTAGAATGTATCTGAATTGCTAAGCTAAGTTGAAAAAAGTGTCTGGTTAGATTTAAATCCTACCCCCATTTGGATTCAAGAACTCTATTTTAAAATTGGAAACCTTTCCCCATCATCTACATTCTAATTGATTCTGTTTGAGGTGTACCCTAGTGTTTATAGCATGGCTATGGTTTCTTGTTTGGGCTTTGTCATTGGCCTGCCAACAAACTTAAGTTGGTGAGTTATGCCTCGGTTTCTCTCTCCATAAACCTAAGATAATGCTGGTGAATAATTTTGTGAATTATGATTTGCTTGTTAGAAATGAGCATGTGAGAAAGGGCTGAGTGCTAATGCTGGTAATGATTTATTTCTCCAGCTTTGTTTGAAGGTAGGAGCTGTCTCAAATTAAGATGGACCTTTTCTTTAAAGATGTTTGCATGAATCCCCTACTGCCTCCAGAACTCCCCGAAAACTAAGTAAGACTATCAGATTTTATATAGAGGATTTGCAGGGGAAATCTTGGAGCTATAAGAATTGTCGAGACAGTGAAATACTGCTCTTAATTTAGGACAGTGCTAAATGCATGCCTTAAAAGGCTAATGGTTACTCCTTAGTAGCAAAGACTAATAAAAGCCAAAGCATCATTAATAGTCATGTTAAAACAGAGATGTTAGTCTTGGTATCCTCTTGCATTATCTCTTGGGAAGCTCTGGGAAGCTCTACATTTCTATATGAATTAATTGGCTGAAACATAGGTCTTCACTTTCTGCTCTAAATGTTAATGAAATTAGATCTCTACTTAGTCCATGAAATATTTCAGAAATATTCTGATGAAAGGTTCTAGAGAAGTGTAAGACCGTGTTTTATGTATCTAGTATTTTTATCACTTAATACAAACTTACCTGAGTTTTAACTGGTGCTGGTATTCAAACTGAGAGTCCTATGTACTGAGAGTTATCATAATTATTTATTATCACCAGTCTTTGACGCAATGGCTTTTACTGTGTTGGGTAGTGGCGTGCATACAGCTGTGGTTGTGATAACTTCCCTGGGCTTCCATCTCCTGTCTGCGCCTCGTGGAAATGAGAGGACTCTGAAGGTGGACGCCATCCGGACCTCTGCAACCCGTCTGCAGTCGGACACGGTGCAGGAGCGCTGCCCCGAGGGTCAGGGCTCTCGCGTGCAGCCGGTGTTACGGCACTGCCGTTCCAGTGGAGACACCTTTTCTTTGGTTTATCCTGCCACAGGAGAGGAAGTTCTTCTGTTTCTAGATACCGAAAGGTAATAGGAGCTTGTAAGCTCCGTGCTGCCTCTAGACAGCATTTCTGTGGTCAGAGCTTTCCTCCTTTTGCCTAATGAAGAAGAAGAAAAACAGGTAGGAGTACATTTAGGTTTATAGGTTTTGAGACAAATTTGAGTTGTCTGCCAAAACACTTTGTTAACTTTACTGTCAAAAGATGAGTACTGCTACCTTAAGAAGTTGTCTAGTGAAATATCTCTGGTTTTAGGAAGGCCAGGTGAGGAACACCTGTAGCAGGCTTTATTCTTTTGTATTTTTTTTTTCCAGTTTATGAAAAGATAAGATACAATTCCCCTAGGAGAGTCTGTGGATATTCTAAAAATTATGTTAGCTTTTTTGTTGTTGTGAATTTTTTTATCAAGTGCTTTTGGACTTGCTTGTCAGTAACATTCACTGAGCTGCGCTAATTTTGAAAAATTCAGAATAGAGTTTTGCCACTTTAGAGATAATCCATGAAAGCTCTCTTCCTGCAGACTGCAATAAATCATCCCCTCCACTAAAAGCCTGGATGTCATTTGAAATTTATTGCATGGAGCTGGTAGTGGACTTAAAAGCCATTTCACATGTCTTATTACTCCAGTCATCTAATTTATGGGTTTCAGTCACAACTGTAGTTGAAAAAGTATTTTCCTTTGACTGATTAATATGATTTCTACTTTTGCATTCACTTCTCTTCTGCTAGATTTTTATAGTTCTTTGTAATCATTGCAAGAGACTTTGGCATCCAGGAGAGTTTAAGATCTGAAACTGAAAGAAAGGTGCCAAGCCAGACTGATGGAGATTGCCTAAGCTTTACTGGCTCTCAGCTGCACTTGTCAAAAGGTATCTTAGTTATTGTTAGTTGAGCAATCTTGCCCTAGGAAAGAAAAAGCTGTCGAGAGCTTCCTTGTTTAACATGAGAATTTGTGGCTCCATGGAGGGAGCCTATTAAATGTAGATGAGGTAAGCATAAGTAACTCATTTAACACAAAAGATGATAAGATATTGTTGGTTTTTTTCTTCCCCACTTCTTATTGTGAAAGCTAGTCTGAAATTACTGCCCTAGATTACCGAGTCCTTTGATTCTAGTCATGCTGATCTCTATAAGGAAAAATGGAAAAAATGACATACATAAACCAAATAAAAAGAAATACAGACATTAACCTTAAAAGGTAACATGTTATCTAGTTTAGGAGTTTGTTGTTATGCTAAATTCCATTGATATGCATTGTGTGTGAATTAATAATTCTGCAACACAAATTATATGTGAATGTGGTTTATGTGTGTGCTTGCACAAATAATAATTAATTATGAGTATTATAAAAGTATCAGAAAATCTCCTGGCACCTACTAGAAGAAGAAATGTTGCATAATCCTTACCACCTTGAGTAGTTTATGCTAATCCTAAATGTGGCCCAGGCTGTATCTGTACCAGTGCATGCACCGTGACAGAAAGCAGGCAAGGAATAGCATCAGTAAGAGCATGCATTATAGCATGATGTGAGGAGTGGGACGTATGTATTTGCCTCATACATGCATCAGTGCATACTGGGACAGGTTAGGCACAAACCCAACCAGGTTTTATGCGGCACAGTACTCCTGCCTGCACCACGGGTGTGACTTTCCCTTGGCTGGTGCCATGTGGGCCTGAACGATCAAAGGTAGGTGGCTCAGGGCACAGTCAAGTTGTGTGCGACACTAATACCTCAGCATGTCAAACTGATTACTGGCCAGACCGGTGATTTTAATAGTCGAGTGAACATCAACGTGTTACAACCACATATTTGGAACGAGTATGTCCTTTATTGCACATTTGTATAAATATAGGCTCCAATAGGGAGGAAGAAGCACGCAGCTCTCACTTCCAAGTACTCATCCATTTCAAGTTTCCTGAGAATTGGTGAAGATTAAAACCAAAGAGAGTATAAAGAGAATCCTACTGTTGTTGTGGCTTCTGCAATGCATGTTTTCTGCTAATAACACCTGGGAGGCGGTGCGAAGTAACAGCTGAGGTGCTTAAGGGCACCTCTAGTGCCATCTACCTCCTGTGCACATCTGTGGATGTGGGCATGCATCCAAGAAGAGGCTGAGGAGAAAAACAGGCTAAGATGGGATCACTAGAGAGGCAGGAGGAAGCAGTTCTTCTCCTTTGCCGAATCTGTAGGTTTCTAGGTGTGTCCTGGGCACTCTGGGGTTCAGGGTGTTTGCCAAGCATTTGAGTAAGAGCAGACCCCAGGCCAACGGTTGGGTATAGGGGATATGACTAAGCTTCTGTCACCACGAGGAAATACTTGCACCTGGGATGCCTCCTGATCCAGGTGCTCCCGTTTCCCCTTGCGGGGAGCAGCCCACAGAGAGCCCCTGGGAGCGCCGCCTGCCCCGTGCCCCTGCCGCCGGGTGACGATCTTGTGCGGACCTCTACGTCCAGGTTCAGCACGAGTGGATCTGGCAGGGCTAAACAGCAGTTTTGTAGGGAAATTGCTCTGTGATACCCCTGCTGAATAGAAAGCCGATGCTGTAACAGAGAATGCAACACTGGAAGTCCCAAGATGATGAAAGATTAATGAATACGGGTTAGGTTTGCAACAGCTGTTTCTTTTTTTTTTTCTTTCTTTCTTTTTTTTTTTTTCTTGTACATAGGCCGTAATATGGTGAAAAGGTAACCATATAAGCTAAGCATTAACTTTTTAAAGTTAGCACATGAAAAGCACATGACAGGTCCCTGCATCTAAAACAGCACAGTGCAAGTCAACAGGCTCAAACTGAACTCAGCTGAATACTAAAATTTAAAGAGCAAATTATTAGCACTGTCAGTTTGTGTTAGGATTTAATAATGAAATGAAAATTTGTTTGCTATACGGAGAAGTTTATCTAGGAACAAAATCTTGAGCAAATAATGACACCAACTGCAGTCATAAGAACTAAGTTGATTTACCCAATTTGTGGCTTGCAAAGTAAGCAGTGCATATTTTCTGTTGTCAATTTTTCACAGTTCATACTTCAGTATAATGATTTGTCTATAGTTGGACAATATTTTCAGGAATGTTCAATTTGAAAATTAATTTGCTTCATCTGTAGTGACGTCCTCTTTGTGTTTGCTTCCTGCGAATGTTCCTGCTGTTAAATTTTGCTGGCACAAGTATGTAAAAACACGTGTGTTTGGAGGAGCCAATCTTTTAAACTGCATGCACAATTACTTGCTGGAAATTCATGTGCGCTCATTCATTCGGGAAACAGAAAAAAAATGCATAAATAGTCCCAATTAACCAATACAGCTTGAAGAGAAAATATTAAACTGTCTGTGCTTGCAGAGTGGAAATAGAGATTTGCCCTCAACTTGATTTGATACTTTCAAGTGCATTTTTAATCTGCTGAGGAAAAAAGGTTGCATTATTTTAATCATTAATATAATAATTAATTTAATATAATAATAAATTCAACTGTTCTGAAAATATTTTAACTCATTATCTGTTTATTATTTGTTTTTTGCAATTTTTGGGGGGTGTATTTATGGGATTCAATGTTTTCCATGATCTGTCCTCCTTATAATCCTTTGCTATGAGATGGCAGGTATCAAAGACAAATCTATAATCAGTGTGCAGTTATTTTTTTGACCTTGCTATACTGAAGGAGTCTTCTGCATGCTGTTTTGCCCGAGACAGAGACAAAAAAAAAAAAAAAAAA
>VWPW01000676.1:0-47029 GCA_013389825.1 Crypturellus undulatus
TTTTCTCTCTCCGCGGTGCGGCTGTCTGTACCGCGTGGGGCTTCTTCGTCTCTCCCGCTCCTGCCTGCTTCACCCCCATGGTGGCTTGAGGTTCTTCTGGCCGCTTTACCGCGCGAGTGGAGCGACGCGCAAAAGTGGCCGGTCGGGGCNTCCCGCTCCCGCCTGCTTCACCCCCATGGTGGCTTGTGCTTGAGGTTCTTCTGGCCGCTTTACCGCGCGAGTGGAGCGACGCGCAAAAGTGGCCGGTCGGGGCGGCTGTGCAGTGTCCGAGGGGAAGGCGAAGGCAGCGCGGGGCAGGCGGTGCTGCTGGGGGTGGTTGTTTCATGCAGGTTTTGCCACTGCTGCATGGAAATGCCGAGCTCTCTTAGCAGCTCTACAGTCACACCTTGAAATTCTGGAGGGGGAAGAAAAAGAGGGAAAATTGGAAAATAAAAAGGAAAAGAAGGGAAAGTCCAGCCGTTGGAAGTGGTTGACAACGTTGCTCTTGAGATATTCTTGTTGCTCAGTGTTTCCCGTCCTCTTTCAAGCAAGCATTGCGCTACATTATTTTTCCTTTCCAATTGCTAATCTGCAAGGAATATTTGGGAGCAAAAGCCCCCCGAAAAGCAAGCAAGCGTTGTGAGATAACCGCACTTTGTTAAGCATTACTTTTTCTTTCCTTTTCTCTCTCTGTCTTTTTTTTTTCCTCTATTTTTTTCCAAGGCAGTTTAGGAATTTCATATGGTTGTCTGCAACTCATTGGAAATTATGCGCCATATTGAAAGTGACATATAATTATAATAATTACGGGCAATGAAAAGCGTGGCAATAATAGTAAATGTCCTACAGCTGTGAAGCTTCTGCATGAATTGATTTTAAAAGTGACTGACATTAAACCAGCTTGTGGCGTGGGGGAATGCATTCATACATAGGTATTTCTGGTGGGTAGCGAGAAAAGGGAACTGAAGTGAAGAGATACTTCGTCGTAGCGATTTCCCCGCTTGAAGCTTCAGATAATGGTATCCGAGTTAGGCTGAGCTAGTCACTTGCTTTGATTCTTAAATCCCCAGCAGAAAAAGCACTTCCTTTCGTTTAATTCCACAAACCAGACAATCTTTGCTCTGTGCAGGCACGAGATTCCTCTTTGGTACAGAACAGAAGCAGTATCCATCCCATCCCAGGCAAAAGCGGACTGTCAGAAGGAGCCATTTCAAGTGCTTGAAGTGAAAATAAAATCTAATATCCTAAAACAGCCTATTGGGTTAACTAGGTCTTTTTCTTCCCTTTATTTCCTTATTTTTTTTTTCTTAAAAATCCAATATCGTCGGTGCCGAGAAGATACTCATTTTGCAGGGAAAATTCCCTTGAAATCTGGACTTTTTTGCCATACACTTCACTTTGATTTGGGGATATTAAGTAAGGGACCAGATGTTTGAAAGATGCTAGGCAAATGTTAGGTATCTTCGGTAGATAAATGCGAGCATATTTTTGCCAGTTTCCTTGATTTATTATGTATACGAAAAGCATTTCATCATAACTCTTTGTACTGTAACAATAAAAAAGAGCGATACTAAAGCAGAATGTCAGCGAGGAAATACTATTGGTGAAAGGTCTTCCATTTCAGATTAGACAAAAAGAAGGAAAACCAGATTTATCTCTGCACTGTAACTTCCGTGTGCTCGGAGTTGCTTGTCCTTGCAGATTAGCAGATAGTGCCATAAAGAGAGGGGCTATTCTCTCTTTGCAGCTCTCTGCTCCTTAGGAATGGCAAATTTCCCAGGAAAAGGGAAAGACAGCAATAATGACAGGGGGGTTTCATGAGATCGAAGACTGTTTTTATTAGAGAATTCCATGTTCATACCTAAGACAAACTTCAAACACAACACGTACAAAAAATAAAATATAACTTTTTTTTTGTTGCTGTTGCTTTTGCATCCTTTAGGTAGTACTTGCTCTTTCAGTAGATTTTCTTAAAAAATAATAACAAAAAGAAAAACTAATTACAAAGACCCCAGGGCTTGATTAATTTACCAAAGGAAAACAAAAAGAAAACAAAAAAGGAAAAAAAATGAAAAAGAGCTATGTCAACCGTGCATGAAACATTTTTACAAAAATAAGACAATAAACACCCCAAATGACATATATTGCAGCACTTCCATTAAATACAAGAGTTAGCAGATTACTAACAGTGACACCAAGGGTAGAAACGCGGGTAAAAGTCTCTTTTTTTTTTCTTTTCCTTTCTTCCCCACCCCCTCTCTTTCTCTGTATTTTTACTTGTTTTTTTTTTTTTTCTTTTCTTTTCTTCCCCACCCCCTCTCTTTCTCTGTATTTTTATTTTTTTTTTTTTTTTTCTTTTTTTTTTTTTTTCCTGTATTTGTGGGGGAGGGGAGGAAGGTCTAGGAAGAAAAAAAAATGGCAGCTAGAAGCCTGGTATTTTTCTGGACATGACAGAATTACTGGAAACACGAGTCCATGGCATTGGTGGCGCAAACTTTCTAGCGTGGCCGTGGCTGCAGAGGGCTTGTCCCACCAGTGTGCACGTCCCCGCAGCGGCCCCGCGCCACCCCACAGCTCACACACTCTCACTCACTCTTTTTTTTTTTCTTTTTCTCCGCGCTCAGTTGCTGTGGGTTTGGCTTTTTTTTCTTTTTTTTTCCCTTTTTTTTTGTGTGTGTGTTTTGCTTTGTGTTTAAATACTACTTTCACTCGGCCGTTTTCTCCTCCTCCTCCTCCGCGCTCAGCTGCGCGGAGTTGAGCAGTTTGTTCTCCTTTTTCCACTTCATGCGCCGGTTCTGGAACCAGATCTTGATCTGGCGCTCGGTGAGGCAGAGCGAGTGCGCGATCTCGATGCGGCGCCGCCGGGTCAGGTAGCGGTTGAAGTGAAACTCCTTCTCCAGCTCCAGCGTCTGGTAGCGGGTGTAGGTCTGGCGGCCTCGGCGGCCGCTGGGCCCGAACGATGAACCTGGGACACCCGCAGAAGGAAAGGGAAAAAAATAAAGAGGGAAAAAAGGGAATCAAAAAATAGAGAGGGAAGGGACGGGGTGAGGGGATCCCGGTGGTTATTGGAGGCGCGGGGATCTACGCGCTTGCTGCCTTGGCTCCCCCCAGCGCCTCTCCCCCTCCTGCCCGGAGAACCCGGCGGTTAAACACCCCGCGGGCCCCTCGGCTCCGCGGCTCCGCGGGCCGCCCCGGCGCAGGCTCCGCGCAGGCTCCGCGCCGAGCTCGGCCGAGCCTGCAGCCGCGCTGCGAGACAGGCCGAGATCTATCTTATTGCAGCATGAAAAATCGCAAGGTGTTCTCCCCCCCCCAGCCCCCCCTTGCTATTTTCCACCCTACCGGCAACTGTAATAGATCTGAGCATTTAAGCAATAATGAAGTGAATCGATCTGCCCAAACTCTGCATTAAAGAGGACACAACACTTTATGTCCCTGAGCTAATGGACATCAATTTGGAACTTAAAAGGCAACAAATGCATCTAAACATGGGAAAGAGGGTGGTGAGACACTATTTTTTCTTTCTTTTTTTTTTTTTTCTCTCTTTTTTTTTTTCCTGATTGAGGAAACAGCACTTAAAGAAGTAATATATCATCAGGGGGGGAAAAAATCTCCCCAGGCAGACTTTTCATTATGTGCGGGTTTCATTAAAAATGTAACTCTCTCCTTTCAAATATTTAAACACTTTTATATTATTTAACTGCGGAGCGGGCAGCTAGCGAGAGATGGATTTGCGGGTGGGAGTGGAAACGTGCGCGTGTAAAGTCATCCAGATTTGGGCTAGGGGAGAGTTCCCTGTGCGTGTAGAGGGAAAGACAGAGATAAATCGTTGCCACTGAGTGACATGCAACTGAAATATGCAAAAAAAAAAAAAAAGGGGGGGGTGCTGTATTCGGGTTTAAATATGGGGTAAAGTTGGGGATTTTTTCTTTTTCTCTCTCTCTCTTTTTTTTTCTTTTTCTTTTTTTTTTTTTTTTTTGGAGGGGGCTATGAAGGGGAGAGACGGGCTAAGGGGGGACTGCTCCAGCGCCTGAAGTTTCTGTGCGTGTCGGGAGCCGCTCGCCGCCTCTCGCCGTGCCCAACTTCCCCGCTGCAAGTTTGGTCTCTAACGTCCTGCTCCGCGCGCGCGCTCGCTCCCTCTGGCGCGAACAAATAAGAAAGGGGGGGAGGAGATTGATTTATTTATTTCTGTAAAAGAGTAAACTCACTATTGCAAGAGTTCATCCGCTGCATCCAGGGGTAAACCGGTGCGGAACACTTTTGCTCCTCGCTCTCTCCGAACACACTTTTGCTCTGCGCGCAGTCCGACTTGCGCGGCTCGGGGGCGAAGGGCACCTCGTCCAGGTTGGAGGGCGCGCACGCAGGGTCCTTGTCGCGGAAAAACCCGCCGGCCCCATAGTCACACGCGGAGCCGCGGCCGTAGGCTCCGTTGCCTTGCTGGTAGTAGGCGGAGGACGCATAGCCCTTCTCCTGCACGCCCGTGCCGCCGTAGGTGCTGGGATAGTGCCTCAAAGGATCCGCATAGCCCGAGGGATATAACGGGATCTGTCCCAGGAAGGGCTCCTGCCCCGCCGCCAGACTCACCGGGAAGGTCGAGTTGACAAAATAAGAACTCATTGGAAGGAGCCTGCCGTCCTTTCCCGGCTTTATGATTTGTTGTGTTTTATAGTCCAAGTGGTTTAGCTATTAGTAGTATATCGGAGATTGGGTTTTAGCTGAAGGGAGATGGCGTGGTGCCAGCGAGGGACACAAGGAAATACAACCATCTGATCAGGGGCTGACCAATAGCAGGCGCCTGAGGTTGCAAAATAGCACCCATGAGGAGCTGAGATTGCACCAGGGACCCCAAGAACAAACCTTCCACCCCCTTTTCTCCCTCCCTTCTAAACAACAGAAAGGCACCCCCTTAACCAAATACATTATATCTGCGGCAAGAAACATTCTCGGCGCGCTTGAAGCTTCGTAAATAAATAAATAAACGCCTCCCCCCCCCCCAATGGGGGATGTGAGAGCCTGGTGTGTGCACGCATATGTATTTACACACATGTAATGTACACAAATACCTGGGACAAGTGGGAGAAAAGTTAATTATTTGCATTAGAAAAACTTTAACCCCTGGTGTCTGCAAATCATCCCAAAATATCTCGTAATTTTCTAAAGTAGGAAAAAAAAACTTTTCTTTTTTTTTTGTGTGTGTGAACTTCTTTAAAGAGCAGATCCCGTTGATTGGATTAACATAGATTTACTATAGAAGAAGAAATCGTTTTTGACAATTTATTTTTGTTCATGTTTATCTAATTACCATAGATTAGCATTCTCTTTTAAAGAAAGCGGCGCCTCCTTAAACCGACCATTCGCTTTTCATTTACTTTATCTTTTTTTCCCACATTTTTTTTTCTGCAAAAGCTACATATCCGGGAGATAAATGGAAAATCGAAGCATTTCCTTTATCCTTTGCTAAATCCCGATCTGCTCTGGAGTCATGTACCGCATTGTGCCCTCTTGCGTTTTTTTGTTAATACCAAATCTATCCCCGACCTTTTATGGCGAAAAGGAAGCCTTGGGTTACGGTCAAGAGCTGAGTTTATTGATTGTTACCGATCGAGATTTGTTTAAAAGAGCTGAGCTTGTCGCCTGCTGGCTCTGTGCCTGGAAGGTGCGCAGGGATCCTGCGGGTTTGCACCCCCTTCCCTCCTGGACTCCTGCTCCGCTTAATTTTTTTTTTTCTCCCCAAAGTTAACACGCTGCAAGACATAAGCAGAAGTCTCGAGCAATTCCCTTCCATCCTAAAAGCTGCCTTTGGAGCTGGGGTCTCGCTCGGTTCTGTCCGTCTTTCCCAGCGAGGGGTGCGCTCCTCACTACCTGGGGCATCCCCCTCAACTCCTAATCAAATCCAGCAAACTCCGCTGAACATTCACATTTTGCAAAGGATTTGCTTCCTGACCGATTTTGTTGCCATCTGTCTTTGGGGTTTTATATGCAATGAAATGACACGCCGGGTAATGTACGCTCTGAATCTGCGACAGAGTGTGCTACAAATCTAGAATTACATATATTACATAGCCACAGTGGAGCTGCCAATGCGGTTCTCTCTGACGGAGCTCTAAGTATCTACGAAACTGGTATCTTATTACGGGCTAATTTATTTTAAACATCGTGTTTACAGCAGCAAAGCCAAGATTGTTTCATGCCACGGCTGCAATGAACATTTCGACTGAAATGTAATCCTTATAATTCAAGGAAATAACACGTAAAGGAAGTAGTTTTCCATCCTCCACCCCCTCTCTGACTGATATCTCTAATATTTGTTCTTGCAGAGTTTCCCTTTGTGTATGGAATGGACCCAAACTTACGCAGATCAGCTTTATTGGTATGCAAGAACAAAATGTGAGATTGAAAGAGAACGGAGACTGTAAAAGAAAAAGAAAAAGAAGGAAAGAAAGGGGGAAAAAAGAGGAATCCGAAGTTCCCTGCATGCAGGAGCCGAACAGCTCGTATATTTGATTACCAAGTTACGCAATATTTATGGCACTGCAAAAAAACAGCGATTATCTGGCATGATCAGCTCTGCATGCAAATTTTGGGCTGAGAAATTGGAGGTCCCGGTCAAACAATGTGTGAGTACAACCACTGCAAAAGTTTCCTATCGTATTTGCTCTCCGGTCTGATTATTACTCTAAAACAAATCCCTCGAAATACTGAGAAAAAAAATAGTCGCCCCTCTCAAGCTTCACCGAGGTAAAATATTTCTTATTCTAGTACCTTTGCAGGCAAAGATGGCTTTTTGTGGAGTTGGTTGTGGACATTTGTTAAGAAAATAAAGCTCACTAATTGACCCTGGCTGCTCGCTAATTGCTTATTGCCGGTATTTTAGAGACGCTGTAGATAAAACCAGTATGTCCTTACGCTTAGAAGCAGGGAAAGCTTCGCGTGGCCGTATAGGTGGTTTTGATATATATATTTCGGGGAGGGGGGAGCAGAAAACTTGGGCCCCAACGTGACAAAACCGCCTGTCACCGTGTTCATCTTCCTGAGGGTCAGGCCCACCGTCTAATAGGCTTGCCACCTATAATCCGTGTAAATACGAGCAAAGGTCTTAAACCGCACTAAATCTCCGAGACCTGTATGATTAGCAGAGAGGTGGCTTCTATTTCCATTTTAATAGCTTGGGGGGAAAAAAAAGAAAAAAAAAAAGAATTAAGAGGAGCCTTGTTATTATTATAGCTGTTTAACAGACGCTATCCTGCCCTCCTTGCTAAAGCCCCAAGGAAAAGCTGAGACTGATTTTGCGAATATATTTTCTTTGGACGCCTCTAGCGCCAGCCAAGCCGAGGAGGGACCGAGCCGTAGCTGGCGGCTGCAGCGAGCCTGGACCGGAGCCCTTAAGTTAGACCCGTCCGTGACCGTACCCAGGGCCGTATCTTTACCCAGGCTTTGGTCTCATCTACCTTAAATTAGTACCAGCGTTTGACAGAGGAGCGATGAACCGGGACAGTTGGGAGAAACATCAGAAGGTGGAATAACACGTTTCATTTTATCCCGGGAATCCGCCTTTCCTCTCCTGACTGACATCGCTCAACCGGCAGGGCATAAATAACGGTAAAGAGACGTATGAACAGTACGAACATTGCAGTTCTCTGCCGGAGAAGGCTTTACTTTTTGTCACTTTGCTTTTTCTGGCTTGCAAACGCCCACCCCACAAAGCAGAGCCAGGCAGATAGATGAGGGGATTAAAACAACACCTAAATATTTCGAAATGCAAACAGAACAGAGCATAGCTTGTGCTAAAGCTGAACCGGCTGAGGAACTTGGTAGAAAGTTCAGTGCAGTTGCTTCCAATAAAAAATGAAACTCTTTTTTTTCATGTGGAGCTGGAATTCCCGATGCTTCTGAAGTGAGAACACAGCGGGGGGTTCCCTGCCAAGGGAATTATTGCAGCCATAAACTCAAGCAAACACCACGAAAACACTTGAAAAAAGCCCTTGTTCCTGGATTCAAACATAGAAAGCCATTGGCAGCAGAGAAGCTTCCCTCATGCACACCCGAAATCACATCGGAAAAGGGGAAAAGGAGCCCAGCAGAAGCTGCAGTGGTGGCGTGTTTAAAACAATGATCTTGAAGGTGCAAAAATAACCGTACTCTATGCCCATAACCGCTTGAAACTTAATTTCCAGCAATTTTAGTTTAATTTACCTGACTTCCCGTGCAGTGCATAATAACCTTGTTAATGGCATCTTTGAAAAGAAGCAATAATAACCTACCATTGTTCCATTAAAGAGTGCAGCTAATTATTAACCAAAAAAAAAAAAAAAAGAGGGGAGGGGGGAGGAGAGAGCTTGGGGGATAAGGATATTGGAGGAGTCAAAATGCATCCAGGACCGCACGGTTTCCGCGAAAGCAAATCCAGAGACCAAGGGAAGGGGGAAGAGCACCGCTAATGAAATTAATATTGGATAAACAGAGAGAGGGAAAGCAAAAATGCAAACACGTCTCGTGTAATTCGGGAGGCGATTGCTGCAGAGTGTTGGGAATTGGGACATCGAACATGTTAATCATGGCTGTTGCTGGTCAAAAGAGGAGAAACTTTTTACCACCCTCTTTTTGTTAACATAGTCCCTGGACATCCCAGTTTCCTAGAGAAAATGTCACTAGTCGAGACGTAAACAGTTGCCAGGAAACTGCGTGGTCGAAGGAGAAAACGAGAGGGAGCGGGAGGGAGAGCGAGGAGAGACCTTTTAAAATAACAGACGCGCATTGTCCCTTCAAAGCCTACAGTAACTTTAAAGTGATTCGTCGTCTGCCTTTGCTCTCGGTTCCCTTCCCCGGCAACCACCTCAATTTTGTGTACACGACTTGACATATCTTTTCCAGATCCCACCGCTCCAAGCAATAAATAAATAAAAGCGCCTCTGCTTTTTATGATGAGCTCAAGCCCCGGCCTCGCCTGCGCCCCTCACCGCAGCTTTTTGCACCGCACAAGACCCCCCGCCCGCGATGCCGCATTAACAAACAACGCGGGTCCTTTCCGCGGCGCGGAGCGGGCTGCGAGCCCCCGCGCGTGTGCGCGGGGCGACATCGAAGCGCACATGGCCGCGGAACGGGCGCGCAGCTGTGCGCGCAGCGCCCTCTCCGCGCATGCAGGGCACCCAACGGCGACGTGGGGTGGCACCGCAGCCCCGGCCGCGCACCCCGGGGCTCCGCAGCCCGCAAACAGCCAAAATAAACCCAAACGCGGCGCGCAACAACCCCCGGGGCACCGCAGGGCTGCGCGGGTGCGCACCGCAGGCGGCTCCCCACGATGCGCGCTGCAGGGGCCGGGCCCAGGGGGAACCGGGGTCCCTCGAACCGACCCCGGGTCCCTGCGGGCCCCGTCGGCCGCAGCCCCCCGGGAGCCGCCGCCCGCCGCCGCCGACGGTAGATGGCAGCAGACGGCGGGGAATGGGCGAGCCCCGCGCGGCGGCGGCTCCGGGGGGCTCCGCTTTGATTTCATTGTGCATTTTTTACCCTTTTTTTTTTTTTTTTTTTTTTTTTTTTCACCCCCGCCGTATCCCCTCCTCCTAGAGCAGCTGGGGGAGCCCCGCGACGGCACCGTGTCCCTCCCCGCGGCACACGGGGGACCCGGACGCCCCTCGGGGGAGCAGCCCGAAATGGTTAAAGGGACCTGCTGGCGCTGCGCGGCGGCGCTTCCACAAGTGGTTCCTTGCGCGGGGTGTGGGGGAAGCCGCAGCAATCCCTTCTGCACCCACATTGCTTTTATCCTTTTAATTTTTTAGCTTACTCAGAAAAATATATCCCCCCTCAAAAAAAAAAGTGCAGAGATATTTAGCAAAAAGAGAGAAAAGGCATTTGAAAAGCATTATTTCTGTGTGTGATTTATGAAAAAATATATAACAAGATTAGTGGAGAAATAGCTTTTTAAATAATGACTATAGGTTTATTATTTCCACAACTTGAGATCATTCACTGTTGCCCACACCATATTCCGGAGCAGCACGGCTAGGTGAGATAAATCGTCATGTCATAAAATGGTTTATGCTTAAGTAATGAATCGCTTCTTACTCCATCCCGCTTCACACACACAGGCTCTTACATTATCTTATTTAAGAATCACCTCGTAACAGTAGCAATTAGTACTATATTTCAACATTCCGAAATATATATAAAACGTAATGGCAACACATTCAAAATGACGGGTCCCTTTGGACAATTATTTCCTAAAAACCGAAGGCAAACGTTAGGTGATCTGATATGTAAAAGAGAGGCAACCGGCGGGGTATTTGTACTTAATCCTGCTCTCCAGCTCCGTAAAGGACTGACACAACGCGGGGCTGAAACCCCAGGCGCTATTCCGGGCTGAGAAGCCGGAAAGGCCCGTTAACACTGCAGAAGGCAATTAAATACAAGGAGGTTTATTGCATCGCAACGTCAGCTTCATTGGGGAGTTTCACGAGGAAAAAAAAAATACAATGAGAGCGTTGCGCTCTGGGTTGGCTTCACTCATTACCTTTTTTTTTTTTTCCAAATCTTTTTCTTTTTTCCTCTTCTTTCCCCCCCTAATTTCCAGACCCCTATTCTCGAGGACTGCCGCGAACTGCCCTCTTTGAAGAAACCACCCACGTAATAACGACCCTGGAGAGCAGCGCAAAACCCCGCCGGCTGCCGCGCCAACTTCGCCAAATTGCTGGGCTCGCCCGAAGACAGGCGAACTGGCAAGAGAATCTGCGAGGGGAAAAAAATAAAACACGACAACTACCCACAAAGGGCTTGGTATTTTTTTTAAGGCAGTGTCTAAAAGCCTCCTTCACCGAGCTACTGCAAAATCCTTCATTCCAAGCCTACTATCTCCAGGTGACCTTACAGGCTTTATATTTCTTTTTTATTCCGTTATATTTCCTTTTTCTTCCATTATCTTTCCTTTTTCTTCCACTATCTTTCCCTTTTCTTCCACTGTCTTTCCCTTTTCTTCCATTATCTTTCCCTTTTCTTCCATTATCTTTCCCTTTTCTTGCACTATCTTTCCCTTTTCTTCCATTATCTTTTCTTTCATTATCTTTCTTTCTTTCTTTCTTTCTTTCTTTCTTTCTTTCTTTCTTTCTTTCTTTCTTTCTTTCTTTCTTTCTCTTAGCCTTTATTACAACCTTTTATTTCAATTTAAATGTCCTCCCCTTTTTATTTCCTTCCCTTTCTCTCTTTCCTTTCTCTCTCCATTTCTCCCTTTCTCGCTCTATGCCACGTTTTGGGGGGAAGGTTTCACTTAAATCTTAGCTTCCCCGATATCCCTGATTTCTTACAGTATCTCCCTACCTTTTCACCCCACATTTTNCTATGCCACATTTTGGGGGGAACGTTTCACTTAAACAAATCTTAGCTTCCCCGATATCCCTGATTTCTTCCAGTATCTCCCTACCTTATCACCCCACATTTTCTTTCTATACTAGAGAGGGAAGAGAGAGCTGGGGAAAGAAACAGAAAAGGCAGTTTGACAAATACATTTTCGCAATTAAAATTAAATGAAGAGAAACAGATATTATTCCCTTACCTTTTGACGTCCATTTCTGTGGTATATGTAAAATATATAGGGAGAGAGAGACAGCGTTGGCTTATCTGTTTGCTGACAAATATTGTCCCAACCTGATAGCCGTCGATTGCCTCTCTGACTTGTGATAGCTTCTTGCATTTCTGTCATTTGCATAGAAAATGGAGTAACTTCCCTCTTTGAAAAATGATAGCCTCCACTCGGTCCAGAATTTCCACTTCCCCTCCATTGCCACTGAGATTCCAAATCAGCAGGCAAATTAACCCAGGAATTGAAAAAAAAATCATATATAACTCTTTTTGTATGTGAGTGTGTGTATGTGTGTGTATCTGTGTGTGTGCGCATAGGCTTCCCCCCTCCCCTCTCCCCTGTTTTAGCCCTACCGAGCTTATACACAAAAGTAAAAAAATGTAAAGAGGCGAGAGCCCTATAGAGGACACTGATCCGACCCAAGGTGCAGCGGACAGAAGAATGGTGCAATATAACCACATGGGAAATAATAAAAAGTTCATGTTCACGGTTAGCAGTCCACATGACCGGCTCTGGCCAATCCCAGAACCCAGCCACTCATAAAGTTCTATCACAAAGTTGTAAATTTTCATAAAACAACAAGGAATTTATTGCATTTCTTCATGACCGGTTTAACAGCAGTCTTTTTCTTAGCCGCCATCTTTTTTTTAAACAAAAATAAAAGAATATGAAAGGGGTTTCAGGGATTTTTCCCCCCATGGTTGCATATGAAGGAGCTAGAAATAATCGAATATCACCTTATACATTAAGCTGTGAACAATTATAGCCCCCACCCGCCGCAGAGAGAATTTGGGGGTGACGTTGGCTTTTAAGTGGGTAAAAACACGGTAAAACCGTGGGGCTTGGGTGGGGTCTTGGTGTGATTTGGGGTTATTTCACGGCAATTCTGGGCACCTTTCCTCTGCAGGAGGGGAAGCCGCCCTTGCGGATCCCAGGAAAGAGAAGGAGGCGGATAAAGGTGCATGGCGAGCGGGGCCGAGTGCGGGCAGAGCCGCTGGCTGCGCCCCGGGGTGTCCCCTCCCTCCCCCGCTATAGCGCGGGCTCCGCCGGCCGGGGGACCCCGGCGGGGAGGGGGGTCCCCCCGCCTCTAAGCACTGCCCTTCGCTCCATAGAGGCTTCTTTTGCCCCCCACAACCACCGCTTTTAAAAATAATGATGTATCTAATGCTTTCGGCTGCCTCTTCTCCCCTGGCTGCAGGGGGCTGCGCGGGGGCAACAAGCCGGGCCGGGGCAGCGCGGAAGCGCAAGAATGAGGGAATTTTCTGGATTTTTTTCCCTTTCTTTCCCCTCGCTATGCACAAAACGCTGCTGCAAAGACCTTGCTTGCACAAGGGGAGCTCATAAAGGAGAAAGAAAAAAAAGAAAGGAAGAATTTCCCTTCTCAGCAAGTGGGATTTCAGTGCTCAAAAGCCATAAGCGCTCCTGCCTTTAATAACGCGCTCGCCGTAATTAGTGTATCCAGGAGGCAGCGCGAGTCCGAGTTATGGATGTGGGCGCGCAGATGCTTGACGTGGTGTCTCCTTCACGCGGGGACATGCCGGAGGATGCCCCGTTCCCCTTCCTCCACGCGCGAAGTTATCCACGGCCGCGGGTGGCGAGACAGAGCAGGAAGGAAGGGAAGAAGGTGGAAAGCTGCCATTTCCAAGCCTGGACGACCTCCAAGCGCTCTTCTATACTTATTTAATTATATTTTCTGGGTGCATTTTTGCTCAGTGCGGAGCAAATTGCTTGCAGCCTCTGCTGGAGGAAGCCTCGTCCTCGCTGCGCGCCCGCGGAATGTAAATAACCCAGGAGCGCGGAGGGGGAGGCGAGGCCGCTCCCCGCACCGGGCCCGCTCTCCGGGCGGCGGTGCCGGTTTCACCGGCCTTTTTAATGGCTTTCATTTATTTTATGTGTGCTTTGCTGCTCGACGTTGTTCGGCGCTAATGAAATAATTACAGCCGGCAATAAAGTAATTGAAGGGCAGAGGGAGAAGCTCCAAAAACTAAACCCGCCGCAAAACATCCCATTTTGCTGCAAATTGTTACAAGCACAAGCGAATTAAAAGATGTGCAGAAAGCCGATTCGGGCTGTTTCTGGCCTCTTTGCTCTCCTTTTTTTTTTTTTTTTTTTTTTAACTCTTCTTCCCTATTGCGGTAGCAGTCACAGAGAGAACGCAGACAGAATCCCCTTGTCGAGGGTCCCGAATATGGTTTATACTTTGGTTTATTCACTATATCTATGAAAAGAGCGCTTAATGCTGAAGCTAGTGGCTGCAGTAAAAAAATAATAATAAAAAATGCCTTTACAGTCACACATCGAGGCCTATTTATTACAAAAGGGTCTTTAATATATATATATGAAACCTATTTTAAAAGAAAGGGAAAGAACACAACTCATATTATCGGAGATTTTCTTTTTTATTTCGAAGAATAATAATCACAGACGGAAAAAGAAAAGCAACGCGGCGGCATTAAATAATTTGCTACTTCGATATACAACATTTTACGTAGCACAATATTAATTCCCTTTTTTTTTTTTTCTTTTTCCCTAGAGACTTGAACAAAGAAGTAACCCAGGTAAAAAAATACACAGACAAAACTGCATAGCGACGAGAAGAGAACCACGGAGACTACAGGATGAAGGCGTAATAATCGTTCATATTATGTACAGGATTATATACGCTAAGTATAATTTGCATTCTGAGTTTCAGGTCACATTTTCTAAATTAAAGGTGCTAAACACGACCACGTTACTTCATACCTAAAAGTACACGGCAAAGTACAAATGGAGATTTACAAATAACTTGTACTATAGGAAGACTCACATAGAAAAAATGTGTCTATTTGGACTCTAAAGCCACATTTAATAGGTAGATATTCATTCTATTGTACAAAACAAACAAACAAACAAAAACTTAATATAGGTAGTATCTTTCTTTTCAGTGTCAGGAAACACAAGGTATCATTCCTAAGGATTTTAATTATTTACGCATTTATCATTCATGTATTTTAATATATAGTCTTTTCATTTTTCCCCCATTTTCTTTTTGTCTGTTTTTTTTTTATATATTTTTGTTTTCCACGTCTCCTGGCTTCACCTTTCCAAGCAGCAGTTCCCCCGGCCCTCTCATTCCTCCTCGTCGTCCTCCGCGTCTGCCTTTTCCTGGCCGCCGGAGCCCGAGCAGGCCGTTTTGTTCTCTTTTTTCCACTTCATGCGCCGGTTCTGGAACCAGATCTTGATCTGGCGCTCGGTGAGGCAGAGCGAGTGCGCGATCTCGATGCGGCGCCGCCGGGTCAGGTAGCGGTTGTAGTGAAACTCCTTCTCCAGCTCCAGCGTCTGGTAGCGGGTGTAGGTCTGGCGGCCCCGTTTTCTGTCCGTGCCTGCGGAACAAGGCGGGATGCGGCTGAGCTGGGGGGTTAGGAGGCTCTTTGGGCTTCTCTCGCCCTTTGCTTCCAGTCTTGGGGAGGTTCCTCGCTCCCTAATGCCCGCGCCACGCGGTGCCCAACTCGCACCCGACTCTTTTGGAGACCCCCAGGGGTTCAGAGCAGGTTCTTCACATTTGCAAGACCAAATCCTCACTCTATAATCCTTCCCCATATCCCCCTCGCAACTCACAGCCCCCTTTTCCTCTTTCCCCCTTCCCATCCATCGCACTTTTAACTTCCCTTCACGTCGGAGGAGCACGCGGGGATTTCGCGTGTCACTCTGTCCCTCCCGCGGGCCGCGGCGCGAGGGAGCAGCGAAACTTCCCAAACTTTCTGCCCATTCCCCATTCTGGAGCCGCTGGGCCCGCGCTGCGATTTTCATATCAATTTTCGAGTGCTTGGGAAATAAATACATAAATAAAGCGGGGCGAGCGAGGCAGCTGTTGCCTACACAAATCCAACTATTTGTCCTCTCTTAAAGCTGTCATCGGGAAGGCTGCTTGGAAGGTGTGTGAAGTTCCTAATTATTTAGCGGAATGCGCTGCGCGCAGCGGTGGCTCCAGCTCCGCCGGGCTCCGCAGGAGGGGGACAATGTCCCAAACCCCCCGAGGCTCCCCTAACCCTCCAGCAGGCGTTGGAAAGGGCCCAGCTCCTAATTCTCCCCCTCTTTCCCCAGCCGTTGATAATTCCTGGAGTCCAATGGGAAATAACGCTGCAATATGGTGTTTGTGACTCTGGATAGCTTTTCCCTGTAAAGGCTAAATGTGTCTCTCTAGTCTAACACATCCTTTCCAGGCAATGGGAATGGCGAGCACCAGCTCTCGCCCTCTCCTCCACACATTCCACTGGACTCCTCTTCTTCATCTCTTTTTTTTTTTTTTTGTTCTTTCTTTTCTTTCTTCCAGAAGAAAAGATCCAGTCATTAAAGGGAGTGGGGGGGAGTGGGGGGAGGAAAGCAAAATAGCCAGGCTAGCTGTAAAGTAAAAATGTGCAGGTCGTGGAATGTGGGTTGTAAAATCCGCTGAGGGGAGAGCCATAAACTGCTGTTGAATAGGGATGACAACTCTATCTCTGCTCGCTGATGAAATTCCGCAATCAAACAGTGGCCGTGAGGGGTGTGGGGGGGTCTGGGGGCAAAGAAGGAGGGGCTCAGGCCCTGCCCGGATGCCTGGGCCCGACTCTGGCTGGTTTTAGGCTCAGCATAACCCTAATACGCGACTCTGAGCGCTCGTGCCCTGCTCCAGGAGCCTCTCTAATGCTGGGACTCGCAACCTCCCATGCTAAAAGGGGGTTGCAGAGGGGGCTGTTCTTAAATCTGAAGTCAGATAAAAGCAGAGATGAAATGTTTACGAGCAGAAATATTTGGGCTTTGATAAATCAACTGTAGAAGGGAATGAATTATGGAGCAGGTAATGGAAAGTACTGACCACCAAATAAGTGCGAGAGTAACTCTAGTTCTGCGAGCTGCTCTGCATCGCCTGCTCTGCTCTTTTCTTTCCGTCCTGCTTTGCAGGGAGACCGGCCCGCACTCCACTCGCCTCCGAAGTTTACTAACAAGACACGTTTTTTCCCCAAATCCTGCTGCCAAGCGAGGCTCGCTCCCAGAGATGCGCTCAAGCTGCTGGCCCAGCTCAAACAGCTGCAGGAGGGAGCTCACACGGTTCCCTCTCCCCCAGTGGGACAGCGGTATCTTTTCCCCCTCTTTTTTTCCCAAGACTTCGGGAATACGAAGCCTCAGGGGTGCCCAGAGCCGAGGGGACCCCGAGTAGGCCCCGGGCCTGGGGAAGCTCCACCCCTTGCAGCGGGGCTGGGGGCGGGCGGGGGGCACCGGGACACGCGGGCCGCGCTCTCGTGTGAGGGAAACGGGTGTTTATGAAACGGGAATTACTGCCGGGACGCAGCGGGCTGGAGGCTGCCGGGGAGGCAGCGCCTTGGAGCGGGGTCGGGCTCCAAAGACACGTGCGAGGCGGCGGCTCCCGGGGGACCCGTGGGACGGGGACAGCTCCGGCAGGCGACAACTTTGGGGAGGTGGCAGAGACCCCCCCCCAGAACCCCGCAGAGCCCCATCCCAAAGCCTCGTCCAGTCTGCAAGGGAAATCGATCCACTCCAGGGCCGCCCGGCTCTCATTTTTTTGGAGGTCGCCTATATAAACCCGTGCTCCCCCCTCGCAGCCTCTATGTATACGTCCGTACATCCGCATGCAGGCCGAAATGTCACCGTTTGGAAAAGGAGAGGCTTTTAATTGCACAGGGAATGATGTGTTGCTGCTTCTGGTGGCAACACGCTATGCTTAATTGCAGTCTCCGGGACGTTGTGGCGAGGGGCTGGCAATTGAAGGCTTTGTAATCTAACAGAAAACAAACCGAGCTTGCAAGCGCCTCCCATAAATAGTTTCTTTAAGAATCTATATCTATATCTACATCTACACGGGGCTCGTGCAACCTTCATCCTGCAGATATAGGAGGAGAAGGGGATGGCCATTATTCCTGCGGCTCTGCCTGTCCCCCCTGAGACAAACTGCCTTTTGCGCCGCACATCCACGGCCCCGGCACCACTAATAAATATTTAAAGCCCAAAGGAAGCCTTTGGGGTGGGGGGGCTCGCTCTGCCCGCGTCTCCTTTGAGGAGAGAGAGGCGCTTTCCCTGAAACGTCATGCGGGGAGTTGGGGACACCTCCCCGATCCCCCTCAGCCCCCCCGCCCCGCCCGCCAGGCCATAATTTACACCCCCCGGGTGGGCTCGGTCCTTACCTGTGCTCCGCATCCAGGGGTAGATCCGGAAGCTGCTGTCGCTTTGCAACTCGGAGTCCCTCTGGTCCGTTTTGTTGCAGTTCTGCTTGGAGGCATCTGCCGGGCACATCATGGAGAGGTTTTGCTCAAAGGGGGAACAGTGCATGTTGAAGGAGCCGGGCTCCAGGCCGTAGCCGGACGAGTACATGCTGGGGGGCTGGGGGTGCACGGCGCCGCCGCTCGAGTAGAGCCCGGGCATGGAGGCGGCGAAGGGAGGCGTGGATCCGGCCCCATAGCCCGCTCGCTGCGTGTTGGAGGCGAAAGCGCAAGAAGTTTGCTCAGGAAAGACTCCGGATGGGAAAACCGAACTTGCGGCTTGATATTTAGAAAATAAAGCATTCGCATAATACAATGAACTCATAATTTGGCCGGGTGATTTGTAGGTCGGGACGTTTTAGTGTCGGTTTTACGAGGTACCGTGATATATTACGGAATTAGAGTCCAGATTTACACCAAAAAGGACCCTTTTTCCTCCCGGCCCATGTGACGCGCGGGCACGTGGCTCCGGCGGCGCCAATCGCCGCCCGCTCCCTCCTCGGGGGCAAAAAATTGTAGTGCTGCTGGATTTATAAAATATGATAAATAATTGATGCGATATAAAACCCTCCAAGATCTATGCTGGAAGGGGTGAAATTGTGCTGGAGTCGATAAGCAACCTGTAATCAGTTTTCATCTGAGAACGAAGGAGAAAAAGAAAGAAGTTGGGGCGGGGGGTAAAAAGCACGTTGCTGCTGAGCCAGTGGCTCCCTCTCGGTCTCTCTCTGCTGGAGGAAAGAGTGGAGCGGAGCCCTATTTATCCCTTTATTGATCCCTTCTAAAATTCCCTCCTTCGCACCATTTCCTTCGCTCTGAGACACTTTTTTTTTTTTTTTTCGCTATACTGTCCCCCCCCTCCCCTTGTCCCCTCCACGGCCACCCCCAAAAGACAAATGTCTCATTGAGCCCTAATACTTCCAAGGTCTTTTTTTTTTTTTTCTCTCTCTCCTAAAATGCCATTCAGTTCCATATCTAATTTATTCTAGTGCCACAGGCTTCGAGCTGCTTATTGAGCTGGCATTTGCTTTTCTTGTTGCGAAAAATAAAGGCTGTACAGATCCCTTGTTCAGCGTGTCAGCGGTTCCGCAGGAGTCAATTACTGTTATAAGTAAAACGTTACCAGCTGGCTGATTTGCTTTCTGCTGCGGAAGCAGAGAACTTCCCAAATGTGATCTGCCTCTTCTATTTTTTTTAAAGAGAAGGGAAGAATAGAAAAGAAAGGGAAAAATGGGGGGAAAAAAAAGGAGAGCAGGAAAAGCAGCCCAGACAATGGTGGTTTGCATGCAGGGTTTGCATCCCTGCTTCTCCCCTCCCAAGGTGATGGTGCAAGGGGATGTGTGTGCATCCCCACGCTGTCCTCCCTGCTCCATGGGCGAAGGAGCAGGAAGCAGCCCGGACAATTCCGCAGCGTGACCCGAGCGAGGGCAGCAGAGTGACCCAGACCTGCGCTGAGCGAGGCGACAGGGGAGGGAGGGAAGGCAGAAAGGAGAGAAAAACAGCGGTTACCTTGAGGCAGGACCTCCGCAGAGCCTCGCAACCTGCCACCAACGTGAACTGTTAGCAAGGACAAGGAGAGGAGAAGCCACCGGAGCGGCCCTGGCCCCGGCCCCTGGCCGTCCCGGCCGCGCTCCGGCTCGCCAGCATCTCTGCAGGCCGGGAGGGCTTTGATGGCCACGGCTGCCCCTCCGACACAATTGACTTTTATTTCCTTTCTATCAAAGTGCTCCTGGAGGAAATGAAGCAGGCGAAAAGAATGATGTCACGGAATTCTCACTTGTAAACTTTATTGTAACTTTCTTCCGCCGCTTCCAGGTTTAGACAATAGAACAAAGTGATGAAAGAACAACAAAATATATCATTAGTTCCCCCAATAAAGTAATTCACGTATACAGTATACATTCTTTTTCACAGTTAACCTAAAGATCACTTTACAACTTGCTTCACTGTGCGCATGCTAACTAAAGGAGAGAAAACGCTATTTTTTCATGTATTTTTTTTCATTTTTGATTTTTTTGGGGAAGAGACACTGAAAATTTGTAAACAAACAAACAAAAATCCCGAACCAAAGAAAACAACAGAAGGAAAGTAAAAAGAGAGAGGGAGAGAAAGAGAGAGAGATAACTACAGCATAAATAGGCAGTTTCATGTTGTTGGGATGTTTGTTTCAATAGCTACCTCCATTACATACAGATAAACCACAACAAAAATCAAAAGTGGGAAATTAAAAAAAGTGCACAAATGTAATTTCACATAACTCCTATAGCATTAAAAGCTATGTTAACAACCCACCCCCAGGAAAGAAGAGAGAGACAGAGAGAGACAGAGAGAGAGAAAATTTCACAGTCATGTTTTACATAAGCTATTGCGTTACACTACCACTAGTTAATAACTGGCAAAAGGCTGGAGAGACCTCCACATTACTTTTGCATACTGTTCATTGTATCAAAGGATAATCAGGAAAGTGGTGCTTACAGCTATATTGTTTTACAGCAATAAAAGTTTTTTTTTTCTTTTCTTTTCTATGCATTGTTGTTTTTTTCCCCACCCCTCCCTTACATTAACTCCCATTAATGGGGACTCGGGGGCTCTTCCACCCCAGCAGCGCTTGCCTTTCAGTCCTTAAAAATCC
The DNA here is from genome assembly GCA_013389825.1 of Crypturellus undulatus. Lineage (NCBI taxonomy): Eukaryota > Metazoa > Chordata > Aves > Tinamiformes > Tinamidae > Crypturellus > Crypturellus undulatus. Next base: position 20,405 of record VWPW01000676.1, read on the forward strand.
TTTTATTTCTTGTCTGCCTTCTGTGCTTCCCCTTCCTCGTCCACCTCCTGGGGTCTTTCCATTTTCTGTTTTTCCAGTTCTTCCTGCTCGCATTTGCTGCTGGGAAACTTGTCTTTGTTGTTTTCCTTTTTCCATTTCATCCTCCTGTTCTGGAACCAGATTTTGACCTGCCTTTCTGTCAATCCCAGGGCATGCGAGACCTCGATCCTCCGTTTGCGGGTCAGGTAGGGATTAAATAGAAATTCCTTCTCCAGTTCCAGCGTCTGGTAGCGGCTGTAGGTTTGCCTCCCCCTCCTCCGTCCAGCGGCTGCTGGTGGATTGCAAAGGTTGGGTGCAAGAGGGGAAGGAGAGAAGGAGGTTGAAAGATACATAAACCAGGCTCGGGGATAGACACACGGATACACAGACACACACACTCGGCAGGGGGAGGAAGAAAGGGCTCGCCCAGGCGAAGGCAGGAAGCGAGCGGGGACACGGAGAGGCTCCTCTGTAATATTGGGAAGGGGACGATGCTGCTGGAGGACAGGGGTTTGGTGACCGGGGACGTGGGGCGGGGGGGCACAGGGCCACCCTGCAGCCCCCTGCGAGCGCCAGCCCCGCGCTCCCCGCGCACATTGAGCGGCACCGCGACAACAGCAGCAGCAGCAGCAGCAGGGCTGGGGCTCGCCAGGCTCCCAGCCGCTGCCATGGGGGAAAATAAAGAAAAAATAATAAAAAATATATATAAAGAAAACCACGAGCGATAGATCAGCAGCACCGAAACTCCAAATCCAACTCGCAACAAAAAATGAAGGGGCTCTTTTTTTTTTTTTTTTTAAGGCTATAAAAGTGCCATAAACTTTAAGGACGCTTCCTTCCACAGAAAGCCCAGCGCGCTCAGCCCCCAGAAGAAAAGGGCTCCTTCAGGGCAATTAAACTATAAAGCAATTTACAAGTGCAAAAGTTTACCCCCATAAAGCAGTAAAACGCGGGCAGCGGGAAGAAGAAAAAGGGGGCAAAGCGGGCACGGCGAGCGGCCAGAGAGACGGAAAGGGGGAACGCGGGGCTGCTCGACGGGCTCGTAGGAAAAAAAAAAAAAAAAAAAATCCACAACCTCCTCGCGGTGCTTCCCATCTCGCCTCACCTTGCGGTCGCATCCAGGGGAAGAGCTGGGTGGGCGACGGGCTCTGCTCCGCGCTCTCCGCCTCCTCGCCGAGGCCGCCGGCCGCCAGCTTGCAGTCCGTGTACTGCACCAGCTCCGAGTCCTGGGCGGCGAAGAGGCTCTGCCTTTGCAAGGGCTCGTAGCCGTAGAAGTTGCTGGGGTCGCCATGGCAAGCCACAGCGCAGGGATTCTGTTGGTAAGGGGAGCTGGAGAGCGAGGAGGCACCGTGGTAAAACTCCTGGATCTGGGGGGGGTGCTGGAAGGTGCCCCCCGCGCTGGGTCCGTACACCACCGTGGGTCTGCCCCCGAGCTCCTGGGCGAACCCGCAGTCATAGTAGTTGGGACGCAAGGAGTCCCCGGTTTTGTATTTGGAGAAGAGTGAGTTGACGAAGTAAGAGCTCATTTTAATTTAAATAATAATAATTGTTGGTTTTTTTTGGAGAAGAGGGAAGAAGAGGGAAAAAAAAAAAAAAAAAAAAAAAAAAAAAGCCAAGCGAACCAGACCGCGGGAATCTATTAGCAAAAAAAGAAAGCGCTAAGATGCTAAGCAACGACAGTTTGTGATTTCCAGGAATATAAAAGGAGAATATAATCAAAACTCTAAGCCTGCATGATATTGAATTCTTTCCTTCCCCCCCACCCAAAAAAAAAAAAAAAAATCGCCACTTAAAGAGTTCTCGCTTTACATTTCCAAGAAGAGATGCCAGTTCATAAACAGTTTTCAGTGATTTACTTCAGCGCAAATGAGTTGTTTCATATTTTGCAGTGTCTTTTCATGATCATTTGCATCTATTACCAAAACCTCATCCTATTGGCTTCTCCTTACTCCACACGGACTCTGCACTGCATGATTGTGAAAGGAAGAGTGTGAGAGAATAAAGAAGGAAAAGCAAGCGAGGGGGAGCGAGAGAGAGAGAGAGGGAGCGAGAGAGAGAGAGGGAGCGAGAGAGAGAGGGAGAAGGAGGTGGGGTGAATATACGGATTAAATATGTTTAACTACCTACATTAATGAGATATCTCGCGCCTCACAACAAATCACATACCTAGACCACCCAAAAGATTGATTTTTGGGGAGTGTTGGAAAATTAAAGAGAAGCGCTCTCAGTCGTTAATTTCAAAATTTTAACGAGGCAGTTTTAGCCTTTTTAAATGTCAGGGTCGCTTTGGAAAACTGTAAAAGAACACGATTTAATTGCTACCAGTTTTAAAAGGTCCTATAAATGTAATTGGTATTTTAATACAAGTTATCAAATCATACAGCTTCTTACCCTAAACATATTTTAAAACAAACGAGGTAGTCATATTTAACATTTTAATGATCAATTTCCTTATTATTGATAAAGGTTTAACTATCACATGAAGGGAATTGCATTTGTAATAGCCCCCCAAAAAAGGCTGTAAACTGTTTAACAAACTATAAAATGCCATAAAGCCGGGGATGTTGTTGTTGTTTATACCGCACTACATAAAAGCCGTTAGGATTTTACGAGTTCTTTCCTCTACTGCTATAAAACAGAGGTTTCGATTGGACCCGTCCGCATTATGGCGAGATGGTGAGGTGTCAATATTGAATTAAAATGATTATAGTTTTTCATATATAACATTGACTTTTTGTGTGTCTCTCCCCCAGCCCCCTCGCTGCCTCCTCCCCCGGCCCCTGCCGCACATGAGGACTCGCGCAAGATGTGGTCGGGGATGATTGCAAACTCCAAGTATTGTTTCGCTTATCACCTCCCGAGCAGAACCTTTATGGTCAGTAACTGATGGCTGCTTCCCTACCTCACCCCGGCCTCAACAACTTTATTTATTTATTTGCTAGTTTTGCATGATACTTAACAACGAAGAGCGGGGTGGGGAGGATAGGAGGGAAAGCGGAGAGAGGCTCTCTGTTTTATTGGCATTTGGTAACAACGGAGCAAACTTACCCCGAAGATGCCAACGCTGCAATTTTGCGCGATCTAAACACACAGGGGGTAGATTTGGAAATTCGTTTATCGGAGTCAGCAAATATTACCGAGACGTATTTCAGCTAATAACGACCCCAAATCCTCCCCACTTAAGCACTGCCTCAGTGTGCCTGACCCCCTCCCCCCGTGCCTCTCTATTCCCCAACCTTCAAAGAAGTTAAAGACACTCTTCTAAACCACTCTTTTTCCCTTTATTTTCTTTTCTATCCTCTTTTTTTTTTCCCTCTTTTTCTGCCCTGGGTAGGTCTCGGTTGGATTTCATCCGTCCCCGCGATAGTGACTCCAGAAAGGTGAATAAGAGGATTTTTCTCCTTCCTGCCTTGAAATGAGAATCAATTCCCAACTATCCACGGCCGCAACATGGGAAAGAGGGAAAAATTTAAATGTTAGTCAGGCTTTCTATGGCTTCGTTATAAAATACTTGGTATTATTAACACTGAGGCTGGGAATAGGCGTGGGATTAAAGAAAGTGAGAAAGAAAGAAAAAGAGATGGAAAGCTAACAAAGATAGCAACGGAATAAAACTTTAAAACCATCCTTAGAGAAATAATTTAAGTAAATACGTTACTTTTATTTTGTGCAGGGATAATTTCAGTCTAGTCTAAGCGCCTTTTCAAGTAATTATTGTTGTTGGAATACTTGCAGTGATATAATTAAGGCATTTTCCCCTCTAAAAAACAAGTTAACATTTTATTTTTCCCAACACTTTTATTGTCAATTGAGCAGATTTTGGTTTCATCTTTGAACATAAAACCCTAGAAATGGTACACAGAAGTAAATGGAGCTAAACAACCTGGTATTAAGATACCCGATACTGGAATTTTCAACAAAGTGAAATCCTGAATCGACTAAAGTATTTTCAGAAAACAACTTAGGTTCTTACATGTGTATTTACATCCACACTTGCATCTACGGAGGTGTTTAAAATAAAATATAGCTGCAGTTCCCGTTCCTATGTGGCCACTGTGAAGGCGTGAGTTAAGTTGTTCTTGGAAGTTAACATTTTTTATCAAGTGCAGTGGAATTGCCTGGTCGTGATGTGCTGGGAACTCACCAGTGTCCCAGAATCAATGGCTTATCCTAAATCATCCCTGTACTGTACTCAGATTCCTGACGAAAGCAAAATGTTTCTATTACAAGAAAAAACAAGTGCGTGTGGGTGCGTGTGTGTGTGTGTCTGTGAGAGAGAATATAATTTATAAATACCCAGTGGGGGAAAGATTTATTAGGAATTCACAAAGAAAGAAAGAATCCCAAACCGTTTGCAAGGTAAATCTTAACTTTTCAATCCTCTGCATTTTACTAAATGCAAATAGACAGGATTTCTCTTTTCTTTCCATCTATCTATCTATCTATCTATCTATCTATCTATCTATCTATCTATCTATCTATCTATCTATTTATCTATCTATTTTAATTTTGCATTTGTATTTAAATTAATACCACTTTAATGGATTCTTGAGATATTTAGCCATTGCCTCCCCGAACAACATATTAAATAATATTGACAACGATTCCTTTTCTTGTTTTCTTTATCGGTTTAATTTGTTTCATTCTTCTGAAGAAATCCGCTCATGGAGAAGTGAAGGGATTTTCTGGGATAACTCAGGAGAAACATTTATGCAGAAAATGTTTGTCTGTAACAATACGAAATAAAAGCTATGTTGAAATTATATTAATCGTTCTTTTTTTTTTTCTGTTTTCATTTATTTGAATATATGGGCTCAAATGTCTGAACAATTATTGTATTTGAATTTTGTATAAAAAAGGAGAAATATAGGTCGATTAGTGGAGTTAAAAGTTTATGTTGTTATTGTTGTTGTACCAGCGGAATATTTACGTGTATTGCAAATCGTGGTAATCTCATAACATTTGGGGGTAATTTTATATTGTAGCCTTAAAAATATATATATTTTCAACGTAATATGCCAAGTCTTTGTCCAGGAAGCAGCAGTATTATCAAAGGATGCAGCAGAAAGATCTCAAAGGATCGTCTCAACTTCCAAAAAACATCGACTATGTTTCAGGCCGACCCTTGAGAATAAAAGATATAAAATGAATAACTGTGAAGGCTGCAGCTCATCCTAAGGGCTTATGTAAAGAGATAGGGGAAAACGTCCTGAATTCGTGCGTACTTCTTTCTCCTGAAATCTTTGATCCACTCTCTCCCTCTCTCTCTCTCTCCTGTTTTTTTTTTTTTTTTCCCAGTCCTGCAAGCGTAAATCTTCGCCGCGGAGATAATTAAGCTGTCCTCCCACCTCAAGCAGAACCAGCAGAAGACAAAACCGAGGCTTTCTCTTCCCTTTAAATGATCACTGGAAATAGATTCGCGTCCTGTTTCTCTCCACATCCCTTATGGAGACTTACAGATTAACTCCAATTGTTTCCCCCCAAAAAAAAGAAAAAAAGGGAGAAAGACAAATATGAACAAACCAAAAAACTCACACACTTCGAGGAGGAGGGCAGGAAACAAAAATACAACCTACGAAATGAAAATAGCTCTAATTAACCCCCTATTTGATGCGCGCGGCCGCTAATGCAGTCAAGGTGTTGCGCGGGGCGGCGCGGCGGGGCGCGGGCGGCGCGCGCCTAGCGTGGAGCAATGGCGCCACCTCGCGGCGCGGCGCGGCGCAGCGCGGCCGGGCTGCGGGGGGCTCCGCGGGGCAGCTGGGGCGCTCGGTGAAATAATTAAAGAAAATAGATAAATACAAGCCAAAGCTGGGGGTTAGGGGGAAGGGAAGGCACACAAGAAAAGGGAGAAAGAGAAGAAAGAAAGAGGCAAATCGACTTCCTTCTATTCATGGCCGCGCTCTATTTTTTTTTTTTTGTGAGGAGAAAGCCCCCACCATCCAACCGGTTTACTAGCAATAAAAGAGGCGGAATGGGCTTGCTTTTGAAAACCGCTATTGTTTCAAATTCCGAGACTAAACAATTGCTCATTCTGCTCTGGAGGGGGAAGGCCGGAGCTGTAAAGCGATAAAGAGCTTCCCAAGCCCAGACGTCTCGCCGGGACGAGTGTTGTGAGTGCGGGGGTGCCTGTGTGTGTGCGTGTTGGTGTCTCTGGGCGTGCGGGGTGGTTTTTTTTGGGGTGATGTGCGCATGGTTCAGCGTTCTGGCAGCCTGGAATGGCTTAAAAGAAAAGGGAAAGAGTGGGGGGAAGAACAAAGGGAATCACCCCGAGCTCTGGATTTCCACGGCATCTGCAAAAGAAGAATAAATTAGCAAAAGTCCCTCCCCACCTTTTCTCTACCCCTTTCCCCCCCTTCCCAATTTATAAGCCCCTACCCCTTAAAAAAAAAATAGGAGATGGGGTGCTTTGTATTTGACTGAAGCAAAACCAAGAGCATTTACACTTTGGGTTTCCCCACGTTCCCAAGTCGTTGTAGTAATTTAGGAGTTCCTGAAAGTTTTCTTGCACTGTTTGCTTTACAGCCGTTTAGTTCCTTAACCTTCAGAAATTTATACCCTATAAAGTTTTATAGCGGTCATATTCTTTTATTGCAGCACACTGCACTGAATTTTCCTTTTTTTTATGACAAGTTACTTCCTTTCCTCTCTCTTTCCTTAGTAAACTCCAAATATCTTTTTTTTTCTTCTTTTGTTTTCTTTTCAGAGCTACTCCAAAGAAAGGATTTTTTTAAAGAAGTGAAATATTGCCCTTTAGAGTGCCCGTTATGTTAAAAATTAGTGGAAAGAGACTCTGTTATATTTCTTACTACCTGCTTCCTGCAGGGCTGAGCAGATCTTAAGGTTTGTTCTTTTTTTAAAAAATATATAGATAGAAACACTTTCCAAGCACTTGTATTTCTTCATGAGCAATAAAATGTCAAACGAATTTAGAGACAGAATTACAGTAACCGCTCGTTGAGCCCTTAGAAAAAGGAACTGCGTGTCAAACACGAGGTGATGCCATGCGGGGAGTACAGAGTGGGGTTTCTTTCTGATTGTTTTGATTTCTCTAAATTTTAGGGGGGCAAAGTTATCCTTGGGTAGTAGGGGAATAAACCGGAGAAAGTTAAATAAAGTGAGTCTGCTCTGGCATATTCACAGAGGTCCCCAAAGGCTGCTGCAAGAATGCAAATCTTAAACCCTCCAAAAAAGAGACAAGCAAGCAAGTCTCCAACAGTAAATATAACTAGAGATTAATGATATTTGATTTAATAAATAAAAATAAAAGACAGAGAGAAAAAAAATGCAGAAACGCAATAAGTTTGCACAGGACCCAGTAAGTGCTATGCTACACCGGAGCAGAATTATTTTCATTTTTCTCTGGATATTTTTTTTAAAGCTAAGCAAAAATTGATTCTTATGATACACTTAACGAGCCACTAAAGAACGCAGGAAAACACAATGATTTTTTTTTTCTCTGAAATTTTAGATGAAGCAATATAACACAATGACATATAGGTACTGTTGTTCTAAAATCGATTTTTATTCTGGAGTATTAAACATCTCTGGAAAATACATCCGTGCTGATGCTACAGAAGACAGTTGTTTCCACATTATTTAATAAAGCATATTTACTAATAAAAATGAACTAACATTTTAAATTCTATTTAAAACAACCCTATCCTGTTCTCTTAAAAATAATCGCTCTTTACCACAATTCTAAGGAAAGTGAAAAAGGTTTCTAAATTCGAGTGGCCGAAAGGCTGAGTACATCAATGAAGTCACGGGTTCGGTTTTGAAAAATATAGTAATAAGCATTTAAGTAACTCCATATGCAATTCTAGATATGGGAAGTACATTAATTCAGCATAAAGCAGACGTGAGGTTCATACATCCTTCATTAAGTGAGAAGAATCCAACAAAAATGAAAAATTAGGCTGCTAGCTTAAAGGGATCTAAATCATCTTTCCCTAGTTTTTTTTTTTTTTTTTTTTTTTCTTTTTCTTTTTTTTTTTTTTTAATCCGGGTTTAGCAAAATAATCTTGCGGTCGCACAACTTTCTTTCCCCAGATCAGCAGGGCTCTAAAACCAGCTTTTCTTAATTTAGTTGCGAGGGAAGGGATTAGGGGTTTGGATACGGCGTGAAGTTTGGTTACATTGAACTCCTTCTGGCAACGCAATAGTTAAATTCGAAAGCCCCCAAGGAGCTATTTCGTGATGGAAAGTTTTACATGAGAAAGTCTAGGTAAAAAAAAAATAAATAAACACCTAAGGTCTGGTTTCTGGACGAGTGAAATATTCCACCCCTCCACCCCCCCGAACTGAAGTGATGCAAATAGCACCGTGCACCAAGGAGCAGCCACTTGATTCTTACTTCTGCATCATGAGGGAGGAAAAACAATTAAAATAATAATCAAAAAACCAGGAGAACACTTTCCCCAAACGCAAATCTGCTTATCGCTTCTTCGCAGAGCAATCTCTGTGAAGCAGATAAAAGTGGTCTCACAAAAACCTCGTGCTAAGTATACCCAGGTTAGTCGCTTATGAAATTAGATTTGCATCGGTTCGTTCACACATACATCAGAAATGGATTTCTTTTCTCTCTTTTCTTTCCTTTTTTTTCCCCCTCACGTTATGAAAAGAAGCCACCTTACACATGTTGTTCCTAGAAAGATTTCTGGTAGCTAATATACAAATGTGCACACGAAGAAAAAGAGAGAGGTTTATTTCGATATTTATCCATCGACTAACAACTGCAGAACTCCTCGTATACTTAAAAGCCACATCAGAAAAGGAAATTAAAGAAAAGGGGAAAAAAAACAAGCTCCAACATTCACAGAAACACAATCACGAGCACATTTTACAATACCCACCATATAATCAACTGGTACTAACCCCCCCTCCACCCGCTCCCTCCCCGCTTTCCCAAAACAAAGTCTTACAGAGATAAAGGAAAATAATAATAATAATAATAAAAGCCCTTGCCGGGGCTGCCTGGAGAAACCTGCGGTAGATCTGTAGGGTGAGAAATCGGCTCCGACCAGCCCGACACGAGAAGGAGCAGAAACCTTCGGGACCCGGTGCCACCCGCGGCCCGGCGGGACCCGGGACCGGCTCTGACCCGGCCGCGAGCTCGTGTCTAGCGGAGCAGGCGAGAGAAAAAAGCGCCCTGGGATGGAGCAGCGCAGCGCGGAGCAGGAGGGGAAGGAAACGCGCGCTATGGTTGGCATTTTATCTCTGCAACAGTCTACTGCTTTTAGGAAAAGTCAATTCACAATAAATTATAAATATGCTAGCACTAAGAACACAACCTCCCCGTCCCTTGTAGCTCTACTAAGGTAGTCTTTTTTTTTTCTTTATTTCTTTTTCTTTTTTTTTTCTTTTTTTTTGTTTCTTTTTTAAACTAGAAAATCTCATTCTTTCCCTCCTCTAAAAGTTAGGAATAAGTTGGCAGGGGTTCTTCCGCCCTTTTTTTTTTTCTCCTAAATAATTTACAATGAGGCTCTGAGTGTGCCCCCCACACACACTCTCCTCCCTCCCCGTCTTTTCTCCTCTTCCAAGTGACCCAGTGTAAAACTACCAGATGAGGAGGCTTGTCTGGAAAGATCCTACTTAACTCTCAGCCTAAAGTCACCTTTTCTGCTATGCTCTATTAAAATAATAAGGGGAAAATTAAGACTAAAACAACAGCAACAACAACGACAACGACGACGACAACAACAAAATCATAAAGCTACCCAGCGCAGTTGGGAGTTGGGCTCTCATTAATCCACTACTCCGGTATAAAGTTGGCGAATTGCAAATGATTTGTGGGGTGCAATCAAATGCAAGTCTTACGAATGTGTCTGTCTTGCAGTAGTTTAATTAAATCGTCTGGTTCCTTGGCCACCTCGGTGTGTGTGTGCGCGCCGGGTGCTGGGGAGGGTCATTAGGGAATCATTGTCCTTACGTGGATAAAGAAAAGCAGCCCGGCTTGGTGGGGGCTTGGGCCAGGCTTGTTCGAGGCCACTTGTGTTTGCCGCCTTGCTTTCCATGGAGAACATGCAAGCAGGGAGAGCTGCTGCTCGGGAGGAACTCTGTGTCTATGTTCCACTGCAGGGAGAAGAAAAGAGGGGGGAAAATAGAGAGAAAAGAGCACAAGGGAATAGAAACAAAACCCAGTGTGAGTCCCCCAAAAAGAGCCGCAGTTTTGGCTAAGTCGCCTCCTACGTGGCAACCGCTAAAAGGGGTGGGAGTGTGTGTCGGGGGGGAGAATAATAATCAACATCTCGCATGCAAAGGTGGAAGCGGGAAGCTGTTCCCGTGGCGCGGGGTTGTTTGGCAGCACTGCGGTCGGATGCGCTGCCCGAGGCGGGGGGCGGAAAGGGATGTGTGCGGGGGGGTGAGGATACTGCTTTTCGGGAGGATAAGGGGGGATTCACTCCTTGCCCTGCTCCTTGTTCATTTTCTTCATTTTCATCCTTCGGTTCTGAAACCAGATTTTGACTTGTCTTTCACTCAGGTTGAGGAGTCTGGCCACTTCGTGTCTACGGTCCCTCGTCAGGTACATATTGAATAAAAACTCCTTCTCTAGTTCCAGGGTCTGGTATTTCGTGTAAGGGCATCTTTTTTTCCTGGAGGAACGGGCGTGAAGCCAGCTGGCAGCTGGGTTGGCTGAAAGAAAAGCAGCGAGATCAATACGAGGCAGCTTGAGTGTTTCTCAGAAGGTTTTAATCATGCCATCAAATATTAAGATTATACACACGCATATGCGCGCCCGGGTGAAAAATGCGAGGTAGCGGCAGAAGCTATAGGAGGAGGGGAAAAAAAAGAAAAGCAGAAAAGGAAAAAAAAAAAAAGGGAAAGAAAAAAAAAAAAAAAACCTCCTGCGGGATGCTGAGGGCGCGGAGCCAGCCCCGCGCATCTGGAGTGGGGGGTCCCTGTCCCCGTACCCCGCAACTTTAGCCCCCAGGGAGGCTCTGGGGTGCAGGGAAAGATCCGCGGGAGGGAAGGGGCTGCCCCGCGTGTCTGCGCGGGGTCCGTGGGCCTGCGCGCCCTGCCCATTCCCCGCGCGGCCACTGCAGCCCCGACCCCCCGAAGCGCTAAGCNTGGGTCCGTGGGCCTGCGCGCCCTCCCCATTCCCCGCGCGGCCGCTGCGGCCCCAGCAGCAGCCCCGACCCCCCGAAGCGCTAAGCGCCCCCTCCGCTCCCGCGGGCAGGATGGGGACCACCTGCCCGCCCTTGCGCGGCCGCATCCCGCACACTGCGCCGCGAGCAGCCGCGGCAACGCTGTACATTTATATATATATATATTTATTTTCAGATGTGCTTTATTTCCCCACGTGTCTGCCGAAGCAGACCTATAGGCACAGGGTTCAGGAGAGGAACACAGCGAGGAGGTCTGGACGAACCTTGCATAAATCCTGCTTTTTTTTTTTTTTTTTTTTTTTCTCTCTAGAAACGGCCTGGATACAATAAACATCCTCTGAGGGCTGCGCGGGCTTTGCTGCGCGGGCTCTGCTCAGTGTTAAGCGGAGACCCAGACACGGTCAGCGCGGCCCCCAGCGCCAGAAACGCGGTCGAAAATAAACAGCGAGCTGCCCCCCACGGCTGCGTGCGAGAGAAGTGAGCGTGGGACCCTTTTAATAAACTCAAACTTCATCCGTTAACCCAAGGAGGGAAGGAAAGGGGAGCGATGTTTTGGGTGGAGAAATGCAGGAAAAGGGGAACCCCACTGAAATGGAGCTGCTGGAGGTGACCCAGGGGGGACTCGCCCCCAAAAGTGGGGCTTTTGGGGGTAAATGCCCGAGCAGTCCCTAATCACATGCAAATATTAGCAGACCGTTGGGGAAGGGGGAGGCGGGAAAGACTAAAGTGAAAGGTTATGGGCAGACCACGTATTTCTATTTTATTTCCTTTGCCTCCCCTGAAATGATGACTGAAGCCATAAACCTTTACACCAATTAAATGGACCATTATAAATATATACGTACACACGCGCTCCCGCAAACAGAATTTTTACTCTACGCAAAATGAAATATATTGGATATTTTTTTAAATAATCCGGTTAATCTTCCACTGTAAGTACTGCCTCTTACAAATTTTGCACGGCTATTTCCTTAATGTAATTGACTTGATCTAATATGCAGAATTAAATATTAAAGAGGAAGAAAGCTGTTAATAATTGATACTGTTAATCCTGCTACCCATCCTTTAATGGCAATGGCGGGTTCTGGTTCATAACAGTTTTTTATTTGATTTGATTTGCTTTTTGGTCATATCTTGGATCGTTAAAATATAAGACATTTTAAATGCGAAAATTGTTTTATCTATTCACTCCATACAAATCTCCAAAAGGGGAAGCGAATGAGAAGAGGTTCTGGCACATATTTTCCTGAAAATCTAGCAAATAAATTAACAGATCTCGATGCCATACACAATGCAGAGATTCGTTATTGTGAAATACTTGCAAAAGTTGGAAGAATCAGGAAAACTAGTGAGAATACTTTCTGCAAAGCAACTCCGTCTCCCAGCCCTGGCAGGCTCTCAACATCAGCCCAAATTAAACTATTATTTAAACAAAATATGTGTCGTAACCACATGCCATAGAAACCACACAGCATCCTCTTAGTGCGGGTCCCTGCACTCACTTATAACTTAATAACATTTTCTGGGACCAGATTTTTTATATATTCAATTTCAGGCACATTGAACACAGAACCTGGATATTTAACTCTCTCGAACCATTCACCTCGCTGCTGCACTTTGTTCTGGATCTTTGCCCAGTACAATAGAATAGGACTTTCTTTTTTGTGTGTGAGTGTGGGTGTGGGTGCGTGTCTGGGTCTCTGTGTGTGTTCACGGTGTAAGTTAAATGATAGGAAAAAAATGTCACCATCACATCCTGGACACGGAGGGGAGGGAATTACCAAGGAAGGGATAGACTTTATTTTTAATCTTATGGTTGCAATCGCTATCTCTGTTGGAAAAAAAAACCACCACCACCAACAAAAAGTTAATTCAAGGGAAAAAAAAAAAGTAATTACTGTGTCATTACACACTACACAGCCTCTGCAGAGCCAGACCCTCGGCAGGGGCTGTTCCTCTGCCTGTTCCAGACAGTCGCTTTGGAAAATTGGAACATTCACTGCAAAATATTTACCGTGGCCGTGAAGCCAAGTTTATCCCTCTCGCCTCCTGCACAGACTTTGGCTCCGTTTTACCTTTCAGCTGCAAGGCAGGTACCAAGCGAATCGCTACGAGGTTAAGATACTATCTTTTTCTTTCCCTATTTTTTTTACTCGCATTCCTCTGCATTATTATTAAAATATTAATATTATTAAAATATTTTCGAGGCGACTTTTTATACGCATTATTTTTAGGAGAAAGAAAAAACAATGCCGGTTACTAAAAAGACACATAATGCAGTTTAACGGTTCACTAATCTAGCTACATTACAAATAAAAAGTTAATTTAGTCAGAAGAAATCCGCCCCCCTTTTTTATGCGAAAGAGGGCGCAAATTTTCGCAATATTCATACCCTGAACCGTTGCATTTAATAAACAAAGAGTAAAAAAAACCCACACACACAAACAAACAAAACCAAACAAAAAAAGCCCGAGACAACGTGACAAGCGAGGCTGCCCGGAGTCCTGCATCTCTCGAGTTAAATTAAAGCAACGGGCACGGATAAAAAAAGACATTGCTGCTGTTTACTTCCCCCACGTGAACTTTTCCTCCTTATTTTTTTTTCACTCTTTCCCCTCTTCTTCTCCCCCGATCGCCGCCCTCCATCCCCGTTTCCCTGCATTTCTTCCCCATATTTCTTCACTCCCCGCTTCCCTTCCCCAGCCCACTACCAGCCCTGCAGATTGCCTCTCGCTTACAAAAGTGATCTCTGCTGCCGGAGCCAGCTCTGTAGAAAAAGATGACTTGCTCCAGCTTTTGTCCGCTCTGGACTCTGTTTTGCTCCGAGACGAAGCTCAATTTTCATTTCATTTCTATTTTTTTTTTCAGCAGAGACAATGCCACTCCGCTCCCCTCCCCACCTCTTCCCCTTAGGTTGGCATCAGGAATTTGCGCGTTTTCTTTAAGCCCTGATTTTAAACTTTACGCAGCATTGTCCCCTTTTATTGCACCTCCTCCAGCTTTTATACTGTTTACTTCCTCACTTTTATAACTTACTTTGATCTGTCCTGTCTTTGTCTTCGCTTCCTTCACAAACTTTATTGTCCTCGAAGCTGGGCCTTTGATTGGAAACGTTCCCTTCCCTTGCAGCAGAAGTTTCTAAATTGTACTCCTGTGTGCCCTGTTTATGGACATCCCCGGGACGGCCCAGCAGCGGCTCCGCTTTAACGGATCCCTGCCCGGGGAGGCTCTCGGCTCTAGGCACGGGGTCCAGCCAGCTCCGTAGATACCTGCTATCAGATGGGACGCTTTGATGTTGAATATATGGATGGTAGACGGCAGGAAGGGTACCAGAAGAATGTGGATTCAAAGGAGTCCAGGAGGCGCTGAAAACTGGAGGTTTTGGCTGAAAACTACAGGAGGGGAATTCTAGATGCTCATTATGCCCAGCTTGCCTGGAACTTGTATATTGCCCAGATGAAAATTTAGCTGAAGGCGAGTCTTCACTCTCATGACTTATAATAGAGTCGACATAATAATTGCTAAGAGTTCCAGAAATGGACATTCTCAGACATCATACAAAGCACGGTTCAATGAAGGGAAAAAAATATATAGGACAGATCTAGATTTGTACTCGACCCCCTTCTCCAACTTCCTAGCCAACAAAGTACAGTTGGGCTGCTGTGTTGTGAGCTCCCAGCAAAATGATTGGTCAAACTTTTTTCGTGAGCCTGATAAAGCGTCAGGCGCGGCGTAAATCAATCGCCGCCGAGGGGGCTGCGCTGCGCTGTCATCCGCCCTTGCATTCCATATCAAGGATGGATTGTTTTATGTTTATGCAATGTTGCAAAACGTCAGGAGTTTAGCAAAGCCACGGAACGGCCAGAGCCGTGCCTAATATCCCTTCGTGGATTTGCCCCTGGAATATTGGGTGGGGGATCAGGAAGGGGGGAGAGGATTTTTTTTTTTTTTTTTTAGCGTTATGTAGATCTCTCCTTAATAACCATCATGGGGGAAGAGAGATAAAAGCTATTCTTTGCCACTCGGGCTCCAGAGAACCATAGCGAAAAGCCAGAGAATAAGTACAGTGGCCCCCCACTCCCCACATCCCCGCAATCCTCCCCTAATCTTATATATATAGATATGTGTATGTGCAATACATGCATATAGATGCCCAGATACACGCATTTTTTACAGAGAGAATGAGGGACCAAGGTAGGTAGAGTGGGGGGGGAGCGCGTTATAAATAATTAACCCACGAGAGTGGGAAAACGGATTGTTAACGTGGTAAAAGAATGTGGTTAAATATGAATTTTAAAAGGTCAATAAGATGTACGGGACGTTACGACTTAGATCAGCAAGCTGTCGAGCTGCCAGTTCCTCCATACAGCCCAAAAATCTGCTTTAAAATGTGTGTTCTTATAAATACATGCATATGTAAAAAATACGAAATATATACATAGGAATATATGGTCACATGCTTCACGGCATAATCTCAGGTCTGCATTTGTTGGGCTAAAATATTTTAGCACATTGCTGAAATCAGAAGCCTTCATTTAACTTTACAAGGCTAGTAAAATACAGTGCGCCACTGATCCTGCTTTACAGAATGCCTTAAACTTGTGACGGTTAAATAGTTTAATAAAACTTACATTAGCTTTGTTTGATTTTTATAGCCTTGAATTTATTGCCTGTGGAAAAGAAAAGGGGAAAAAAAAAAAAAGACAGAGGAATCCTGCGTATTTTTCCTTCCCGTGCCCCCCTACCTCGCACCTTCACATCCGTGGATGTGTCACACACCCCCGCTGCCGCCAACGCTTGCGTTTTAAGCGCGTTTTTTATTTTATTGTATTTTATCTGGGGATAAAATGCAAGATTTGGGTGTCTTCGCTAGCGCCGAAGCCGGTGATTGACGTGGGGTTATAGCTAGACGCAGCTTCGAGCTCGTCTGAAGCCGGGGAGCAGGGTCAGTGGGACCTAGTTATTATGACAAATGCGTTTATGGCGAGCTGGTCCGATGGCCTCGTAAATGTTGGTTAAGGAAAAGGTGCACTCTATGATTACGGCCAAAGAGTTTCCCTGGACTTCAACTGTAACAGTCTGGATCAATTTGCCTCCTTTCATCTATCATCCCTCCACCTTCTTCCTCTCACCCCAACACGGGAGGATATTTAAAGTGAAGGGCAAAGAGATTTCTAGCAATGGTAAATCATCGCGAATCCTCCCTGAAGTGTATAGGGGTGTAAGTCCCATATTAATAGGCCAATAATAACATTGGGAGAGGTGCTAATAGCCACCCGAAATTAGGGAAAAACTCTATTTCGGATTTGCCTCTGTGTATCCGTATGGAGCAGCCGGTGTACATGGCTCCATATATCCGTGTCCACACGAAACGCGTGTGTGAAATGGCTATTAGAGGTGACAAGGATTATAAGGATGCTTAAAACCCCGGACCCGAGGCATTACATTTTCCCTTATAGCTATAAACGGCGCCTATGTAGGAGCCGCTGACCTGCGCCCTGCCAGAGGGACACGGTCCCCATGTCCAGAGCAGAGCGCCGCTGGAAGAGGTGCTATTAGAAAACTGTCCATTTTAATTAAAAAAAAAAATCGAGAGGGTAGGGATGATGGTCAGTAGATAGCGAGGGTTTAATGCGGAAGGTGATATTTATTTTTTGATTTTTAAATCCATCAATGTGGCAAGAGCCCCCTAACCAGTGCAAAAACCTGCCCTGCTTGAAAAAGCAGATTCATTCTCTCGGCTCCAGCCAAGGTGAGGGCTGAGGACTGCTTGGCAAGACCCTTAAAGCCTCTGGGCTAAGATCTTGCAAGGGCGACCGTGAATAAATGTGACCCAGGTGAGTACTCCCCACCGCCTCTCCAACTCTCCTCTCCTTTCCGCGGGGTAAATCCCAAGTAATTCTGCTTTATCCCTTTCGCATTGGGAATCGTGGACTGGGATCGTTGCTTCTTTCCAGTGTGCATCTCACACAAAAGAGGGTTCTGCCAAACTGGGGGCGGGGGGGATTTCTGCATTTTCCAACTTTTGGAATTTGTATTTATTTCTATTTATTTATTTATTTTTCGCTTAACTTCCTTCAGAGTTGGGATGTTATGAATGAAAAGACCTCGTGTCATCAGACAAGAAATACGAGCTGGCTGCTCGCGTTGTCATATTTCTCGGCTTTATTGCCTTTCAGAAATGATTTTTAAAAAATCAGCCTATTTCACAACAGATTTGGAGGGACTCCACAAATGTTATGAGAGCCGGCAAAGGGAAAGGGCTGATTTAAGCGTGTTGTGGAGATTAAACCCGCTTGGTTCATGGAAATGTGTTTATACAACTGATGGATAAACAGCCGTGTTGGTAGCAGGGTGTTGAATAAGTATAGATGAAATTATTGAACGTTAATTGAAGAGAAACACCTGTTCTCTGCTTGCTAGATAAATTGGCCATGTCTTACCTGTAATAAATATATTATTGGGAAAAAAAAAATCTGGCGCACCTCCTATAAATAATGATGAACTATGTCAGCGCGTGAGTATATAATTTTCTGGAGTATATAAATTCAAACCAAGAAGACTCCTAAGAGTGTGGCTGAGGCAGAATCCAAGGGTTTTAAGCTCCCTAGTGGATGGAAACCTCACAAGAAGATCTGCAAAATCCATTTGCTTTTGCTCCTCTGGAGGTTTCCGTTTCTTCAGTAGTTTATTTTTTTTAATCTTTTCCCCATAGCTCATCTCTTTGTAGCCTTTTCTGAGAGGGATTTAAGGACAGTTTCTTCTCAAAGCTGCTCACTTGGAGGGACCAAGTCGTGTGGTGCTGGGTGGTTCGCTTGATATTGCATAGACGTGTATATTTTAAAGCCCAAAATAGTCTCTACCAGAAATCGCACGAAAATTTCATTTGTTCGGGGAAAAAAAAAAAGGCAGAAGAAAAGTCAAGGAGAAAGTGACCTCACAGCAGAATGCAAAAGTTGTGGGGTTGAATGTTTGGGATAAAGGAGACAGGATGTGCAAGCTTTATTAGTCTCCATGTACTGGCAGGATTAATTTTAGATATGCGATTGTGTGACTTTGTTAAGGGAAGTGGAACTGGGATACTTATAACAAAATAGAAATAAAAAAAAGTCCGAAGTGGAAACTTTTCCTGCTTTCAGACACAGCTCTAAGGATTTAAGTGTATTTGGCTGTGAGGAATTATTTTGAGTATTCTTAGCTTGTCGTGGAAAGCCAGAGGTTGCTGAACTTAGTTATTGTTTATAAATAATCTTTATTGTTTGTAGAGAGAAGAAGAAATAATTTACAAAGAGCGCTTCCCTTCGAAATACATAGTTGCCAAAATACATCTTGAACAAACAGCTTCTAGAGCTTGGCATTTCCGTGATGAAAACAACCAAAAATAAAATACTTCAAAAATATGCAGATTTTAGGTCTGTGTTATTGCCTTATTACCTTTTACTGACTTGCGATGGCCGGCAAAATAAATAAATAAATAGAATAAATAAAAGTAGATGATCATTTTCTTGCTGGAAACATATTTAACATTTTTTTTCCTTAAGGATTATTGTTTTTTATTAGAACTGGTACTTTTTTTCCCAGATGATTTCGCTCCTTTATCACTGAAATGAAGAGGGTGGAGGGGTCTGAGGGTGCAAATCTGTCCCCTGCGTTGCTGACACCGCGGGTTTCTCCCAAATCTCTGCACCAAGAGGCAAACATGGCGCCTTGGAGGAATTACTCCAGGATTTAAGTAATTCCAGTAGGAATTACTTAAAACGCACTCACAGGGTCCTTCAATTTACGTTTAGAAGCTGATAAGGGTAAGAAAGAGGGGATAAAAGCTGAGAGTGAACTTCATGGCTATGGAGAGTCTGGAGACCAGATTCTAAGATAACGCAGCCTTCAAAGGGCTCAACATTTATTTTGGGCTATGTAAAACACCCTGAAATAATAACAGCGATAATAATAATAGTGAGAGTAACAGCACCAACACGCGAATAACTTATTTGTGAAAAGCCAGGAAGCAGAAGCACAAAGTCAGCAGAAAGCAAACAGCAATGTATGAATGATACATTTACACGGCTCTAAGAGGTTATGAAAGAAACTTCAGTCACGAATCCTCCAAATGCACAAGAGAGAGGGGAGGGGAAAAGTCCCAAAGAACTCCCGAAAAATAAAACCTTTAAAAAACAGCGAAATTGGTTTCTGCAGCCTGAAAGCAGAGGGATCTACCTTTGCCATTTCCTGTGCTAGCTCTCAGTTTGAATGATGCCGTCTGTTAAAAATCCGTAAGTGGGGCGGGGAGGGAGCGGGGGGGGCGCGGAATTCCTTGTCTGAAGAGAAGCAAAAACAAGTTACACATGTGGGCAATTTTCCAAGCACCGAAAGTATAGTCTGACTGNAAAAAAAAAAAAAAAAAAAAAAAAAAAAAAAAAGCCCACAATTCCAAATGAGGTTTGTAATCTCAGCAGTTAATAAAGCATTTAGATGCCCCGTAAAGTAAAAGCGTATGTGCTTTTGGAAAGGGAAGCTGGCGGAGGGAAAGTTGAAATAAAGTTTGTTGTTAGGAACCCACGTTCTGGCTACTAGACTCATTTCCCCCTGGTCTCCTTCCCTGAGATAATATTAAACTTCCATGAAACAGCGAGGCGCTTGGATCGCTCCTCCTTCCGCACCTTTATGCCCCACGAGCGGCTCCGACTCGGCCGCTGCTTCCCTGTCCCGATCCCGGATTCCGCTTTGGGGTCACCACGATATAACTCGAGCTTCCCCCCGTCCAAATCGTCCAAATCGGATTAGTTTGGCAGGAAAGGAAGTAACAAGCCATGATGGTGAGAAATCTGTCGCTCGCACTGCAGACAGAGGGGAGAGAGTGGGAAAATAAAAGCGTGGGTACGAGAAGTCATGATCCAATAGTTTCAATTGAATCCGTAGCGGGTTAAATAAAAAAACGAGGGTTTCTCTCGGGGTTTTTTACAGCCGTTTGCCCATAATTAAGACCCTTCTTGAGTCGGGATACCGTCAGCCAAGCTGGGCGTTTGCCGAATAGGAACTTGCAGGACAGTTGTTGTGTTTAAGTGGAGCTGCTCGTTGTTTGCACTGGGCAAGGAGAAGGCGAAGCACTTTATTGACAAAGAAGCAGTAATTATNGTGGGAAAAGAAAAGCGTAGGTACGAGAAGTTATGATCCAATAGTTTCAATTAAATCCGTAGTGGGTTAAATAAAAAAAACGAGGGTTTCTCTCTGGGTTTTTTACAGCCGTTTGCCCATAATTAAGACCCTTCTTGAGTCGGGATACCGTCAGCCAAGCTGGGCGTTTGCCGAATAGGAACTTGCAGGACAGTTGTTGTGTTTAAGTGGAGCTGCTCGTTGTTTGCACTGGGCAAGGAGAAGGCGAAGCACTTTATTGACAAAGAAGCAGTAATTATGCGGATTATTTTTAGCCATCCCCACAGAGCTCCTTCTCCAGGTAAGGTCGCTCATACCTTTCTAATTTGGAAAACAGAGAAACAAGCCAGAGAAGGCGGGCAGGAGACTCGAGCTTGTGGCACAAGTGGGACCTTTCCCACTCTCTTTCCCCGCTTATTCTTTCCCCAAAGTGTCGGAAATTAGACCTAAATTCTTGTTTTCGGGAATCAACACCGATTGTCCCCTCGCCCCTTCCTTTCCAGGCTTAATCCTGGGCTTTTCCAGCACTGCATCTCCATCCTCCGCCTCGAACCTTGCTTCCCCTGTTTACGTGGGGAAGAGGGAGATCAAAATCAGAAGCCCAGACATTTACAAGGCAGGTTAGGGGTTGCCCATGGGGACACTATTACCGAAGAGTTTATGATTAACTTTCCCAGATTGTCCTTTTCCGTTTAAAGGCTTTGAATTAGGGCACTAGCAGCACGTTGTTTCTAAGGAAGGAGCCGCAGAACCTGTGAGTTAAGTAGAAAACTCCAAGCTATTTTCTGCTGTTTGACTTTCTTCCTCCTCCCCAGGCATTGCCTGTTTGTTTAATAGGCGAGATGGGCCATATGCCTACAACAACCACCAGTTTCAGGAAAAAAAAACATACATCAGGTAAAAGCCCATAGGAGCTCAAAAACAAAACACCAAATTCTTGTTAATTCATCGGCCACGGAGGGGGGAAAAAAAAAATCGCAGATGATATTTTAGACTCCGGATATCACAGATGATATTTTAGAGCCCGGGTATTATATCATACTTTAATTCTTCAAACTGTGAAGCGAGAAGCAAGCTCGTTGAATAGCGGCCTGGGCCATGGGAAAGGCACTTTTATGGGTGTTTTAAACAACAGAAAATTGCTGACGCGGTACCAAGGCACAAACAGCTGTGGGAGACTCCAGTCGGGGGACATAGAGATGGCACATGCAGGACGTGTATATTCAAGACGCGTTCATTCGGGCATGCCCACGCGCACACGGAGAGCTCTGCGTGCGCTTTCCCCCCACGCGCATTTTTATAGGTTAAAAATAAACCTGATTTTTGCAACATGCAACACGTTGCGGTACGGGGGAAGGACGTGGCTAAAAATGAGTGCGGGCTCTTTTGATCCCACCTAAAATGCTGCTCTTAGTGAACTTCACAGACATGGTTTTATTTTCAGACGCTGTATTTCGGTCTCGGGGATGAACTTATTGCTCACTGATGAAACACCAAGCAGGGATTCTCTTTGGGGGGAAACAAAACCGGGCTTTTATTTAGTGGTCGCTAATGACATCCGCGCTTTTCCGTACGAGTTGGAGGACTAAAGAGGTTGATACTTGGTGTTCGGCAACTCTATCATTTGCCTTCGGGTTTATTTTACATCCCTGGAAAAAAAAAATAAAAGGAGAAACCCCCTCGTCCTCTCCTATTCCTGGAGCGCGCAAGCGCCAAGGACTGCGCATTTCGGCGCAGGGCTTTTAATACGAGTATTAGACACGGGAATAACTAAACTCCACAGCTGCGCATAGTTCTGCTGTGCTCCCTAAGATCTCGGTTGCCCTTTACGTCTTGGCGCAGATCATAAGATCAAGACACGTGAATTTCTGCGCGCGGAGCTGCACGGATGCGCGTTTAGGCTCCGCGCAAACTCGACGGCACATCCGCGGAGCGGGATTTTTAACCCTAGCTTGATTAGGTCGTTAATAAGCTCCCTGAATAATGGATTAAAACAAAGAAACAACAACCCGTCGCTTTCCCATCCCTGCCTGGACCTGGGCTTTGAGGCTGCGCCGGACCCGGCGCCTCGAGGTGGAACCAGGGACTTGGATCGGGAATAGCCGGGGCTGCCCCCCAACCCTCCATCCTTTGCCCGGGCAGCTGCCCGCAGCAAACGCACCGAGGAGGATAAACTGGAGTAAATCAGGTAGTTTGATGTTCTTGTGTTTAAAATTAAAAGCCCAACAACATGAAACTACCTAATTCACAGAGCAGTTCTAGTTCACGCTTGGGTCAAAGGCTAAAACTGCCAAGAAAGGCGCCTGGGCGGCCATTTTGTTTGACATCATCTGCAATCTGAACTTTTATAATAGAAAACAGTTGCTAGGAAACAAAAGCAACAAAAGGAGCTTTTCAGAGACGAAATAAAACCCCTACGATTGCACGAAATATCTATTCACATGATTTCCTATGTACAGTGTCTAGAGCTGCTCCCTCCTGCAGGACTTTACAAATAGTTTACAAATAGACCAGAGGAAACAGTAAAATGCTATTGACTTTGAGAAACAAGCGATTACCGCAGCTATAAAGAGCGAAAATTCCTAAAGTTCTCCCCCTCCTCCTCTGGAAAGCTAATTGAAAGGATCATTTCCGATATGAAGCTGTTTCATCGAGACTTAGTACTAAAGTAGTATTAAAAGTTTGTGTTTTCTTTTCTTTCTAGTATGCTTTTTCCCCAGAGCTTGGTTACTTTCTGCAGAAAAGGGAATTAAGTCAAATCAATGAGTTCCAGGGGGGGGGAAAAAACGCCTAAATATAACTTGATTCATATATATACACACATACAAGTCAATTAAAGCAAGAGAAAAAAAAACGCAATGGAAGAGAGTGTTATAAAGACTTGGTCGTGATAGAAGGAGAGGGAGAGGCCCCACGAACTTTTGCTGGGGCAAATTTTAAAGAGAACTCTCAACTCAGGCAAAAAAAATTATATATATATTATATATATATCATACTTGGCAAGAATGAACCATACATCCCCCAGCCAGCGGCGTCAGGTTCCTTCCCAACATAAACACTTTAAAAAGAATTAATAGACAAAATATACCTAGGTATGTATAAATCATATGGAATTTGTATAAAAATATAAAATATCTTACCTTATAAGGTCTACTTTTTTCCTGAACAGGTTTGTATAACTGAACTGGAGCAGCAAAAGCAATCAAAATAGCTCGAAAGACAATAGGTAAAGATAGCCCCGTCCCAAAAGGGCACGTTTAGTGGAGCTTAAAAGTTCAGCGGAGGAACAAATTCGCTCAGGCACGGAGGAGTCAGAAACTTGGGGCTAACTTAGCTTCATTTCATCTGAAAAAGCCTTTAAAAGCCTGTATGGGACGGTATATAAATCTGTTGTACCGGAAATACAATAAAACTTAGCCATGTTGTTGAACTTCAAACAGTTTGCAGCGCATCAGGCGGGGAGCAGAGGGACGGGGCGGAATGAGAAAACAAACAAACAAACCCGCAAGGAACAACCTCTCCCAGCAAAAAAACCCGCACTTTTGAAAGGGAAGAAAAGGGGCAAAAAAAGGCATTTTGGAAGGAAATACTAAGCCACCCATTCTGCCTTGTTTTATGCAAGATAAGAGTTCTCTGTAAACGCACAGGGAAAGATTATCTAATTATCCGTCTTTGGGATCGCCTATAACTTTAAAATATTATTATTTTAGATTAATAATTGATTATTTCTTCTTTTGTCCCAATCTTGCTACACGGATACAGTAGATTCAAGTTTAAATAAGGCTTCGGAAAGAAAAGAATCTAAAGTTTACTCTAAAACTCCAAATATTTTTACACGTTAAATACGCAGTATATGTGAACATACACGTATATGTGCATGTGGCACATATGTGCTACGGTCGTGCACCATATCCATCGCAAATCTGTCTTTTAATGAGCATATTCTTTCCCAAGAAGAGGATTTTAAAAGCTCACTAGAAAGAAAATATTTCTTTTTGTGGATAATACAGTTTGCAAAACAAAGAAACAAAAAAATAAATGGTCACACTTGAACTCGCACTACTAAAAGCACTTTCCTTCAGGCAAAATAAGTAGAATACATTTATAAAGAATATATTTGCAAAAAAAGCTTTCACTGGAGCAACTAAAAGAAATTAAGCTCCCCCCACTGTGCGGATGGAAAACATAAATAAAGAAAACCACTCAAAATAAATGTAAAAAAGAACCCTTGCATGTTCCATTTAATTTCACCATTACATTTAAAATAAATAACAACCAGCAAAAATAGAAAGAGGGAAAAATTTCAAATCTAAGTAGGTAATGTATTAGCTTTAATTCTCGGGCTGGAATAACATTTCAAGGTAATGGATTTTTTTTTCCCTTCTGGCTGTTGCTAAAAAGTTTAAAGACATTTTAAATTTAGACGTCAAAGACACGTTGGAGCTCTTAGACAGTAAATGGATCTCTTAGTTACAAGATAACTTCTCCTTGACAGGGGAGTAAGTGCTAAAATAATTAATAGGTTGAATGGAAGGATTTTCAAGTGTTTGCATGAGCATCCATCAGTAAATGTATATATGTGTATATATCCATTATACACACGCACTTACATAATGGAAGATTCTATTAGAGATCATCCGAGGGAAACAGCACTGAATCTCCAGATCTCATTATGGGTTTCTTTGTCACTTAGATCCCCACAAAGCGGTGTTTTTATTAAAATACGGTTATAGCAGCTGGTCTGCACGGGGCTCATCTATCAGCATTAGCCTTTGGGGAGGGCGAGGGGTGTCTGCGCCCTCGGTGCTGCGCGGATATTACCACGCTGAGCGCGTTACAAACGGGAGGCCCTTATCGAGTTTATAGCAACTAAATTAAAAAGTTGGACTGAAAACCTTCTTTTTCCCTCACCCTCCATCTCGCCGATCAAGCAAGTTCCTGAGAAACAGCTCGGCTCGGGCTTTTCTCCCTCTCTTTCTTTCCTCCTGACTATCCATCAGGCTAAAAGACGCGAGAGCCCACAGGCAAAACTGCGCTGTGTTATTTCTTAACAACGCCTTGCAAATGATAGGAATAAATGCATATTTATGACGCACACGCACTGCGGTAATAAGAAAGAAAGAAAAAATGCCATCCCTATTCATGCTGGGGTTGCTTTGACTTATCTGGGAGTAAAAAACCGGGAGTAAATCGGGATTTTGGGGGAAATAAGGCGGGATTGAGGCTTCGGTACCGAGGAGGGCAGCGGCGCGGCGGCTCCCGTGGCCTCGGGGCGGCGCTCGCCGGCCAGGGACGGCCGCTCCGGCCGCGGCTCCTCTCCCTTCCAGCCGCCGGGCACACAGCTCTGCCCGCAGCTTTGGTTTCCCCTGGAGAAACGCAAAATTATAAGGAGAAGGGCAACGTTATAGCGGTTGGCGAGGGAAGCATGGAAAAAAGAAAGAAGATGGGGAGGGAAGGAGAAGGTTGGGACAAGGAGTTCATGGAAAAAAAGAAAGAAGGTGGGGAGGGAAGGAGAAGGTTGGGACAAGGAGTTCAGCTTCCTGCGTTAAGAAAGGGCGCAAAACTACCGGCTTTGAAATCCAAACCCTGCTTCTCTGCAGCCACCTCGAAGGCAGGTTATGGACAAGCAGCAGGGCCAAAAGGCTGATCTCAGGGATCTGCTAAAACCCGGGGAAAATGAAACGGAATCGTGCCTTTATGAGAAACACTCGCCTGTTTTTTCCCAGGGAGAAACCACTTGATATGGCTGGGAAATTCGAGTGGAACTAACAGCCGAGTCCTGCGCGTCTCGGTGCGGCACATTTTCGCATTGACCCTAAAATGAGGGCTAAGAGGAGCCCCGTGTCGGGCACTACCCCGAGCCTGAGTGTCCCCGACGGTGAGAGGCAGCACGGAGGAGTGGAGCCCTGATCCTCACCTGCCCCCGAGCACCGCCGGCCTCCTAAAACACGGAAAACGAATGCCAAGAGCAGGGCTGGATGGTCAGGCTCGCCCTCCCTGCGCCTTGCTGCTGTTTGGAGGCTCAGCGTTTGCCCCGACGTGGCGGGACGGGACGGGGACGCGAAAACAGAACCGGGCTACTTGTTGCTGCTAAAAAGAAGTTTTTCCCACAGGGGAAGGGGCCATGGCAGACACGAGGCAGCAGGATGAAACAGGAGCCCGGCAGCCGCCCCTCGGCCCGGCCTCCTGCCCGCCCCGTCGGGGCTGGGGAGGGAAGGTTTTGCCGCAGACCTGCCCTTTTCCGTACCCCCAACCCCTTTCCGTCTGCCCCCCGTTANTAAAAGAAGTTTTTTCTCCCAGGAGAAGGGGACACGGCAGATACGAAGCAGCAGGATGAAACAGGAGCCCGGCA
>VWPW01000677.1:0-36361 GCA_013389825.1 Crypturellus undulatus
TTTTTTTTTTTTTTAGATTATTTCATTTAAGAACTATTAAAACAATAGTTCCAATATTTGTATTACGTACAATCTGGGGAAATTATTATAAAAGCCTAGGAGATAAAAGGCTACATTCATTACACTGGGTGAGAAGAGAAACCCTTATTCACCAAAGCAGTTAAGGCAGACATAATATTGGGATTTTAATCACTCTGCTGCCTACAAAGCCTTGAGCCCACCGCAGCCACTGCCATTCATCCAGTGCCATCACTTCGACTTTCTCTTCATGTTGCTCCTCTTCATGGCGTGAGGCATTTATTGAGTCAGGTAGAAAGGTGTCCCCATATAGAGACATCCTGAAAGACATTTCCTTCCCATCTGACTGACAAACTGCTTTAATAGCAGATAGACAACTTGTCACTGAAACAGTGCCAAGAGACACATTACAAGGCAATCCACAGCTGGATGCCATCTACCATGAGGATGGCGATTCTTCTGTCCAAGTTGACATACATCTGCTCAACTTGCCCGAAGCTGAGAAAGAGTCAGACGACACATCTTGAAGCAGAAGTTCTTTCAATGATTTTGAGAAGTGTCCCAAAAGGTTATATTCCATTTTGAGTTGAATGGATCATCTTCCTCAAATTAAGATGATTATTTTTCCATTTCAATTTGATTTCATTTAGGAAAAAAAGAAAAAGACAAAGCCAAAGTATTTCTAGTATATCAACAACCTGAAATCTTATTTTTATGGTTCAGTCATCAAGATAAAAAAATGAAGTTATAAAGGATAACAAGCATTGATGCTGGGAAGAGACTGCATATGTGTAGCATCTCTTTTAATCCACAACTCCTAGGGAAAGCAACTGGAGTCTGAGTTGTCCTTCCCTTAATTCCTTTTGAATTTTCTGAACAAAAAAAATGAAGAAAGGCAAAAAATAAAATAAAAAAAGACAGAACCTTACCATGTGGATCCCGAGAGGCCAGCGATGTAAGTCGCGCAATCTAAAATTCCTGATTCGTAGAGCGCTTTCATTACCCCAGCAAACCCTACCATGGCACGAAAGCCACCGCCTGAACCCAGCACTGCTATCACCGGTACCTGCATAGATAAAAAGAACAGCAAATGATCACATCAGCCTTGATAAAGACATAAAGTAAGTAAGAGTTTATGCACCAACTGCTGTCCAAATGCACTGGCTTTGTGCAATTCCAAAAGCCACCCTCCAACGATGGATGTGGTAGTGAATGGCAGGTAACTTGAATACATCACTTCAAAATATGACTTTCAAATTCCCCTGAAATAAAAGTGAATTAGAAAGGCATTATAAAGCCACCCTGTGAGGTTAACTGTCTGCTTAGGTACCCTGGGCCCAAGAATGATGCAGAATAACTTTGTGTCATTTACTGTATGTCATTGACAGAAGTACTGCAGGACTGCAGCACAAGAGGAAGGCAGTGTATGGTGGGATGAGGGTAACAAGCAAATGCACTCAGGAGAAAAGCTCCCAGAGGGGCAAGCAGAATTCCAATGTCATACTTGTCTGGCACCTAGGGACCATTAGCAACCAGGAGGTGCAAACAAAAAGGAGGTGACGAACAAACATGCAGAGATATAAAGGCAGAAGACTCCTACTACTGCCTCTTGCTGCTCATCCAAGTGGGCAGCCTTGCCCATTCTTGGAGAAATAGTGAGAGGGACAGGGCCTGATGCTGTCAGGTGCACTTGATCCTTCCAGTTTGGAAGAGGAAAGGCTCAGGTGGTATGAGCAGGAAGACACTGTCTCCTTGAACATGAAGTCTTGTTTGCTGAAGATGGTCCACTGGGAACAAATGGAATCCACTTGACTCCACTTTGGGAAGTTCTGGGTCAAGATCAGATAAAAAAATCAATACAGGAGATGTGGCCACATCCTGTTAGAGACGACCTGAGAACCAGGACCGAGTGGGTAAAGCCTTCTATAAACAGCCAGAAGTCTCCTGACCTGGCTCTAGTCCTCACTGGGAATTTTAAATGCCCAATAAAAACATGGGCTGCAGGACTCCAGACATCGCTGAGGGCTGGATTTGATGGTGGTTGGGACAACGCGCATCACAACCAGGACTGTGGGACTTGCTAAGAAGAATCTTTGTTGGCAATAAAATGAGTGCGGGGGAATAACGCCACTTTCAGTGACCAGTGGGACAAGTGTCCCTTCCAAAGAGTATTTTTATGATTCTGTTTATAATGAACTTTTTATTCCTTCTACTAAGATGCAATATTATTATCAAACAAAATCCTTTGTTTTCCAGCACAGGAAGATAATGCTGCTTACGTCAGTCATATAGTTAATGAACTCTCTCTCTATATATAAGATCAACTATAGCCATATAGTCAAATGAAAAAAGTGAATGTAAAATACTGAGGACTGGCCAGAGCTTCGAGTCCCCTGAAACCCATGTACAGAATTTCAGACTTCAAAGTACAGTCAGTTGATCTACAAATGATGGAATAAACCAAGTCAGCTCTTGGCATTTGTAAGCTGTTGTTCCCCCAACAATCTGTTACTTCTGAGCTCCATATATGAAGAATTAGAATGTATTTGTAGAAGTCTGCAGTTGCAGCAAGACTTGTACATAAAAATAAATCCATGCATTTTTAAGAATGCCTGTCCTGCTCACCCATAATCCAGGAAATAAACAAAACAGAAGAGATTTAGTACTTTAGTAACTAAATAGAGAGCTACAACACACAGAAATGTTTATTGCAATCCAAAGACCAGCCTTAATCTAAAAAATGTCTGTGCGACAGAGCCAAAAGCAGCAGAAGTTACAAATTAGAAACAGAACAGAGTTAAATAACGTTTTGGTTATGAGTTTAAAAATACATTAAAAATTGATATTACTACATAGTATGAAAAGAAAACCACCATGCAAAAACACTACAGAAGAGGGAAAGAGAGTTTATGTGCATCTTCTCAACTACTGTGATATCCAAAATGACTAAAAGTGAAGCCAGTTACAAGTAGCATCACACTGAAATCATATCTACAGGATATCTTCTGTATTTCCTTCTAACTTCCCAACTTTTCCAGCCTGGATTTAAAAACATGTTCTTTCTCCTGTATAGCTTCGTCTGGTATCTGGAAAGAAGACAAAATGCAACAAGCAGCCAACTGCTATGAGCAAGTGTTTTAATGTAAGCCAGTGGCCCATCTACTTTCCAATCTCAGAAACCCAGAAGAATCTTCCACTGTTCAGTGGTGACAAGATAACAACCTGCTTGGTGTTGCTTAGCATTAAAAACTCCATATTTGTGCAGAAAGCCTATATCTGGTCAAGCTGGTAATCAGTCAACAAATGTCACAAACTCTATTAAATGTGGTAATAGATCAGATTAGTTATAATAAAAAAAAAGTAGGTGGGACCCATGGGACTGAGTTCACTTTCTTCTAGGAGATTTGGTAAATCGAGCAGTGAAACTCCCTGCAGGCTGAAAGCACATGCAGCCACATAAAGACGATCCCTTACAAGGACCAAATAAGCTGGGAAATTATCTTGAGGCTCCTGTTCTGCGCAAATAAAATACTGATTCTTGATCCAGCAAGATTATTTGATCTTTTCCTCTATAAGCATTAAGCCCTACTAATAAGAGCCGCAGGTATTTGTTGGCATCAGCATTCATCGTGCACCTACAGAGATAGCTATTAATCAAGAAATGACAAAGAAGGCAAAGAATTAGGACGTGCCTGTTTTGTTAAGACAACACCCCAATAACGGAGCAGTTGCTTTGAACAGAAGAGACATATTACTAATCACACACTTATGAATGTATACTAAGCTTTGAAAGCTCTTTACCAACACAGGCTAATTAACCTAGGCAGGCAAATCCCAACAGGATGAAGAGAAGGTGGCTGTAGGTGCAAGCCTGGAAGAAGTTTGCATGAGCATTCCCTAAGTACCACCGTTCACCAAATCTACTCATCAAAATGGCACGAGTACAAAGGAAAACCTGAGCTTCCTTCAGCATGCAGAGAAATCTGTAAACAGGATCAATAAAATAACGCCAAGAAGAGTCACTAGCATCCTGACCAAAAATGCTTCCTGTAATGCACAGACATCCCAGTAAATTAGGGTGTTCTGCAAGGAGAGAGGATAGACAGAGGGGTGTGTGTGTGTAGGTAGAGGAACCACTTGATATTCCTGTGCCAGCAATGGTTTAAAATGGTTCCAGGTAAGCTGGAAGTATTTTTGCTTCTATTTTAATTGTGATGAAAGACAACCTTGACAGAAGCAAAGTACAAGTCACTACTTTATTTACAGAAACTAAATCCAACCCAAAAGCATCACAGACAAACCTCAGTGGCTTAAAAAGGCTCCCACGGTAAATAAACCTATCAAACGCCAAAATAATGGCCAGAAAGTAACAACTATTGCACCTAGGTTTCTCTATTCCTTATGTTCCACCTATGCACTAACTTTCCTTCATTTACTACTTTCTCTGCCAATTTACTCATTAAACAAATAAATGGGTTTGCTAGAAAGATTTTCCAGTTGCAATTCAGCTTCCAACAGCTGGCAAGGTGAGGAAAGGTAACAGCTAAAACCCCAGACACCTTGCAAGCTCTGCCATGGAATACATGGTGCCGGCGGAGCACGGAGGCGGGTGGCAGAAGGCAAGAGACCCAAGAAGCCACCTGGCCATGGAGAAAGAGAGGAGAGGAGGCGGGAGGAGGGTTGCAGGCCTGCCCAGCCACGGCTGACACGCTCGGAGGCCAAAGCCCTTTGTACACAGTCAGCTACACCTGGGCAGAGGCACAACACCCGCTCGGGTGGCTCAGCACACTTAGTCTGAAAGGGTGAATGACTCACACCAAGTCACGCGATGAGTCAGCGGCAAAAATGTAAAGTGAATTGGGGAGTCCTGGCTACAGGAGCCCACTGCTCTAACGCCTGGCCATGCTGCCACACAATATTTGTGCCCACTTCCGAACACCCAAAAGGTTTCCTATGGTTCGGTTGCGTGGCACAGTACAGAGCGACTCAAGCCAGTTTCGAACAAACAAGCTTAGGTATCACCTCAACTAACTCCCTCCAGTGAACAAAACTCAGCAACATTAGTAGTGTCGATCAATACATCCGCAGCTCCACCAGGATGCAAGGGTGCCTGTGAGGATGACACAGCCCCTCTTCGCCTGACGGGCATCTCATTTCAAAAGGAGCTGCCTAGTTGGGCATGAAAACAAAAAGGATTTGGGAAACAAGGTTTTACGCAAAGTGAGTTGTGAAGAAAAAGATCATTTCAATCATATTTTCCAGCAAACTGGCAAAAAAGCCTAGAACATATTAAATCTTATTATGGGAATGGGTGGGACAGATGTCTTTTGTCCAGCTGCCCTGGAGACAGAGCATAAAACACCTGGACTAAAATACAGGTAGCCAAAAAATATTAGCCTTAGAGAACTGTGTGTCTGCTTTAACTGATCATGTTAGTTTTAGAAATTTTAGACCAAAAAAGCAGTAAAAATAAACTAAGCAATAACACAGATACCAGAAGTCTCATTCACCATTTTTTCAGAATGTGTTTCAAAATTAAGTACAGAGATCTCTAAGTGCACACTTATCTCCCCATCTGGGGATGGGTAATTATTTCACATGTATTTAAGTCTCACAGCATCCCTGCAAGGCACATGTGCTGCTGTTCACAGATGGAGAAACTTAGGTGAACTCTGAGTAAGTGACTTGTTTAAGATCAAACAATGACTCACAGGTAGCGAAGCAAACTCATTATGTCTCTTGACTTCTGCTGCCATGTTAAGACTACAGACATCCCATAAATCCTCCTGCTATCTCTCATCTGCAGCAATAAAAGTAAAAATGACAGGCTATAAGGACCAAACTGTATTTTAAGCTGAACAAAAAAAAAATGTTTCTTCATTGCTAGAAGCAGCTAAAAATTCTGACAAGTCAGCTTAGAATGACAAATTTGGCATGTGGAAATGGGGAGGATCACATTACCTCAGTCCTTCCCAGGGCGGATGAAACCTGCAGTCAGCAAATACTGGCACTTCAACTGATGACCTCTGAGCACGTGAGGCTGTGAGGTATCAGGAGGGAAGAGGATGGTATAAAGAGTATGAAAGCTCAAGTAGCCACCATGATCATGAGGGTTTATTCGTGCACTCACACCACCTGCATCAAGGGGACACTTCAGGCCATGGCTATCACTCCAGTCCTAATTTGGAGCTTGACAAAATATCTTTGCAGTTTTTTAGAGGAAGATGCTTGTCTGTAGTAGACCAAGATCACATCCACAAGTATCTATTCCATCCATCCATCCACATCTATCTAAAATGTGAATGTGTCAATCAACAATAAAACAAATGCAATGCAAATTAAGACAAAAAAAGACTCATAAATATTCTTCCTCGATGATGAATGTGATGAATACCTGTGATGAGTACCACTGCAGATGAAATACACACCGTACTGCTCAAATTCTGTCATCTTCCTTGGAAAGCTCATGCTAGCACATCTGACTAGCTAAAAGAAAGCTCATAACTAAATACTAGTAACACTGTTAGTACCTGCTCAAAAATTCATTGCAGTTTAGAAAGGACTCTTAAAAAATCTCTATGTTGGTTCCTTTTTTTTTTTTTTTTTTTGCAGAAGACTGCTATATTCTAATAAAATGCACTGAAAGAATTGACATTTTTAAACCAGCTGAATTAGTTCATTGCTTGACTCTCAAAGCTCAGGGAGGAGAATAAGACAGGAAAATAAGCAAGGAGGAAAGATGAACAAGCCACTAAAAAAGGATGTGGATTTGCATCGTTTGTATCCTTAACTAACTCAAAATAAAGCAGTGCTATATGAAATCACTGAGAAATCAGTAGAATTCAGTACAATTCCTCATTCTGATATGACCCAAATTGCCATTAGTCCATCCAGCTCTGCTGAGTTGATTTTCAGAAGTCCAGAGCACCAGGACCCAGTGAGCCAAGGAAACCATGGCATCTCATGATCTCTAAGAATTAAGCTTCAAAATCTTAATCCTGTAAAAGGGAAAAGGAGGAGGGAAGGAAATCAAATTATTTCTAAGCTAACCCTAATATTAATGGAGCTCATTTGCTCCATCCTAAGTACAGCAGATGAACAGAGGAAACAGAAATTGTGTTCCTTTTGTTAACTGTCTTTACACTAAACCCTTCCACTTCATCTCTCACTCACAGAGAGAAACACAGAGTTCCAAAAGTGATACTGATCTTGACATGCAATTCCTATTATTCAGAGCTCTCCAAACTTACATCACGGGAAGTGGTCAGGTTCCTGCTGCTTTCTTCTCCTAGGAATGATTTCATACTGCGCATGATGTTCTCTCTCCGCTGCTGCCGAAATTTCTTCTCCTCATCACACAGAGCCATGCTGAACCGAAGATCGGTCGAAGAGCTGTTTTGCAAAACGGATAGGCTTTAACAAATAGCGTAACTCAGAACTAAAATAAATACAAACCACCAAGGAATATGAATGGAACTTACTATCTTACATGAGAAGAAATGAAATTATAATATGACTATGCATGGGATGCAATTGCATCAAGTGATTCTACGGAGCAATAAAAGACTAACATGTACTCTTCCGAACTCAGCAAAAAGTGTTCAGAAAATGCCTCAGGATATCCAGCCAAGAAGTAACTTCATGCCTCACTAACTCTGTGAATGAGCACCACTTAATTCAGTGAGATCTCTCCCGTGCCCAAACCTGCACAAGTGGCTCATTCGAGCACTGCCCATACAGAGAGCAGCAGGGAGAAGTGCACTAAATTTTCTTGATACTCATCTCACCGAAACACACATTTCTGTGAAGATGCACTCTAAGTATCTTGGCTACTCAAAGGCAATCTAGAGACCAAGGTAGCTTCCAAAATCCACGCAGCTGGCAGAGCATCCCTGAGTGTAACTTGGCTGGTTCTGTTGGGTCCAGCGCCTGCTGCCTGCGAGCAGCCAGGCACAGCCAGGCACCAGCTTGTTTAATGCCAGGCAGGAGAAATGCGCTCGCAAGGTACAAGACCCGGAGGTGTTAGGGTGGTCTCGAGGACCACCCACATATGCATCTCCACTAGTAGAAAACAATGAGCAGAAATTACTCCTGAGAAATGCTTACTGGTCTCCAAAGGCATTACTAAAGACTAAAGAGCTCTACATTTACATTTAGCCTTTAGTGCTGCTATTTATAGTTACAAAGGACTCTTAATGGCTTTTTTGCAGGGTAACTCATTCTTAATTTTCTCAGTTTTTGATGATGCCTCCAGGCAATTTTTGGTCTTTGTCCTAGCTAGCCTGAGAAACAGAAAGATGCAGGCACCTGCTTAGCTTTACATGGTGAAATCCCAGCCCTGTTGAGACCCATCTACATGTTTGACTTCAAAACTGCATGGTAAAACACTTCATACATAAAATACATTTAAGGGACAGTTTGTAAGGTGCATCCACGTGTCCTGAAAGTTAACAGGATTTGCAAAGGTACCAGAGAAGGTAAAATGAGGAGGATCACAGCTGAGCCTCAAGTCCATGAGTTTATGAAAGGAAGAGCCTTGGGAAAGGAAATTACTTAACAAAGAGCAGGATGGGAAACTCACAATTCTGCTTCTTGCCTTGATCCTGCAAACATTTGGAAAGCAGAAAACTATTCATACAAGTGCTGGTGTTTACAACTCTAAAGCAATTATCCCATGGGGGAAAAAATTAATTTTAATCTCATAATTTTTCAGTATTTGGTATTTCAATGTTAAAGCAATCAACTTTTGCACTCAACATTATTTTAAGGAAAAAATAATGAATAGAATATGGCAAACATTACCCTTGTTGATAACATATTTTTTACATGAGATACTTACCAGACTTCAAGAGACAATTCCAAAGTCAATTGTGTGACCTAAACAAGGAATATTTGAATGCGATTACATCATTTGTAGAGGGAAAAAACATCAAATTGACATCTGGAATGTAAGTAACTGTAAATACTGTTGCAAAAAAAAAATTAAAGAGGAAACAATGTCTGAACTATGTAAATGAGTTTCATTTCTAAGTAATCTTTATTAAAACATACATAAGTGCTTCAAACACATCACTCGCACTGAATACCATTGAAAGGTGTTTAGTGATGCTGGGTACTGACTTTCATCAGACAGATCTCCCTATCTTGGCTTTCTTTCGCTGACCATGACTTTCTGGCTGTGCTGCTCCTAGCGCAGGGGATAAGGATTTCGGACGCTTTTATGTGCCACAGAAAACCACTCTGTTCGTAAGCTATGGGTTGGTCTCCTTCTACAGACTATTTAAGGGCATAAGAAGAGCTGGAGTGGGGCTGGCTCTGCCGGTGACACACGCGCCTGCCCCTTGCACAGCCCGGTTACGGCACTGCAAACGTCATGCTCCGTTTGGTCTCCCGCATCCCGCCAACTGCCGGCGGGCCGGGCAGAGTCGGGCACTAAACCGCTGCGCTCTGCAATGGGAAGTGCAAATGAGGCATTTTTTAAGAAGGTGGTGGCAGAAAATACAAAGAAATAACAAAGGAAGCACCAAAGAGACTGAAGAGTCATTCGGTTCAAAGCCAGAGCAGTAATTACATTATGCTAGCACCTTATATTACTAATTTAGAAAGCATTTCTGAAAATATGCAGTAATATAGTGGTTGAAAAAAAATGTATGCACTCTTTAAATTAAGTGTTCCAATAGGAAAAGATCATGTAATTTGCTATACTTTTATACAGCAGACTTATAGCATATTATATTGCAGACTGCAATGGTAATCCCAGGAATACAAATTGTCATATACATATACAAATTAGCTCAGCCTGACTTGATGTTCCCTACTCACTTATAAACTTCAGAGTGTATTTGTTTTTCTTTCCTAAGATTTTTCTCTGTGTACTCCACAAATCTTTGCTATGTGCTGATAAGTTCATACATACCTACAGTATATACTGCAAGGCCTTATATTTTTAACACAAACTTTGTAAACAGTGAGTTCTTCTTTATTCCATTCTTTATTCTGTATTGCCAAAAACTCATTGGCTCTTTCTCAGCATCTCATGTCTCACACCTTAAACTTTGCATACAAGACTCTGATTTCCAGTAAATTTGCCATAACCAGTTAATTGCTTTTACAGTTAGGTCACACTGAAAGCAATAGAGGAGGAGTCACCACACAAGACAAGATCATATAATAAACCACAGACCAAACGGGAAATGCACACACTACACAGCAAGATGACCAGAGGTGATGCATGTAACTATAACTAATGAATTATGTTCAGAATGGTCTCAACTTGGTACAACAACAAATGACAGGGTTTTAACATATTCAGAAGAAGTCCAACTACGCACAGATTTGCCAACTGTTTCCAGGAGTTATGTACAAACAAACCTGCTAAGCTGACTCCACTTGCTTTGTACACAGGCTTAGGGAGAATAATCCAAAGGGCACTTGCCTTTATTTTAGAGCAGCCACCGTGCTGCAACACCTATTACATGTGAACTAGGGCTGCGTTACAAGAAGCTGCTTGTTGGCAGCGTGCTGTGAACAGTAAACGCTTCCCTGCTGGCTTGCTGGGAGATGCAACGTACTGCACAGCACCATCTGCACAGCCTCTCCCGCTCACATGAAGATAAACGGAAGCGAGCAGAGCAGAAACGCGTTACAGCGCAAGAGTTTAAACCTCGAGCTTCAAAGAGGGCTGCCAGGGAGAGATGATGAAGCGTTCAGTAGCACTGTTCTCCTTCATCCTCTGCTTCTCAGAAGGATTTTAAGAAGACAAATATAGTTGCATTAGGTCAGTGCTCTGTGTGTAATCGGGGCCAGGAGTTGGTGCCAGAGCAGGGCACACACACACACACAGAGCAATCCTCGCTGGAGCTACCCCAAGCCCCGCAAAATGCAGCAGTTTCCTGATAGAAAGGCTGCCATCATTACCCACTTCATGATGTATTCTAATCCACCTCTGAAATTAAAACGTAGTTTAAAACTGAGAAAACATCTCCATGGGGAAGACTGGCGGAATCAGAAATGGTCTTGGATTTCCCTTTATCTGGTAACAGAAGGCCTGGGTAAACACTCTGAGATACCTCAGGCTTGCTGAGAGGTGCCACTTTTAGGTGATTTGTGAAGATGCTTTTATTTAACCAGAATATGGCAGAGCTAGAATTCAGACACCTGATAAAGGACTGAAGCATGGTCTGCACTGATCTAGCCAAAGTCCAGACGCTGCTTTAAGAGCTTTCTATCATGTCCAATGCTGCAGCAGGAAAGGTGAAGCTACCCAGTGTTGCAACTTACGTTGTTGAAAGTTAACTGGACCTCCTTCTTCTCTCCCAGTTTCAGGGAAGATAAAGGAAATGCGGATGTGCCAAGAGTCTCATCCATTACATAGTTAGCATCCATCAAAGTGACCTGTAAAAGACAAACAGGCATTCAATTCCACTTTAACAATGGCATTTTAACTCCATACGGCCTATTCTTGAAAGTAAAATAAAAAGGGGGGTAATCAAAAAGACTCATACAAGCAGAGTCATTCAATGCCCAGCAGCAGTGTTTTTTTTTTTAAAGGAAAAGCTCATGCACAGTGTATGTGGCGTTGCCAAGGCACTTCATGGCACAAATATGACAGTACCACTGACAAAGCATTTTTCATCTGAGTACATTTACATCATTGGAACCTCACCATCTTTCTTAACAGATTGACTTTATCTTTAAACTTCCAGTTAATAAAATCTATCCATGGAGAAACTAATAGAAGTTTTATACGTGACTGTCAGTTCTCAGGAAAGATCGAAACAGGATCTGTATACCCTAGCCCTATATCTAAAGACCAAGAATTTCGCTGTAATGATTTGGCAAAACTTCCAGCATTCCAGCATATTGCACAAAGCTTTTCTTTGTATTCCACCAGATCAAGCCTCTTCTCATATTCTCCATGTTAGAGCATATACCTTTTCTAGATGTGACACCATCCAAACCCTTATGTGGATATTAAATAACACCATTAGATGTTTCCACACATCCACATGGGTCTACATCTAACAGTCTTTTTTTCTCAGAATGATTTTTCCAAGTTCTCAAGATGGTAAAGAGGAATTTCAAATTACCATTTACATGGTTCCTATTAAGCAAGTTCTTCAAATAGATTTGGCTTAAGATTTTTTTTCCACTTTGTGGAACTGTATCTTCTAAAATATCATGTGTTTGCGGCTTGGACCATATCTTTTACATGAAACGAATGGAATAAAGACAGTGTCACTTGAATGACTAGTTTTTGTATCTGGGTTCAATCTCTCCTCATTTATAAAGAATCTTCCTCATCCTGTGCCACTGGCAATCCTTTGAAAGATGAACTGCATGTTAGGATAGAACTCATTATTTAAAAGGCATCTGCATTTTTCTTGTTAGCTTTCTCACAGAAAACTGCTGTCTCTCAAAACCAATGCAAGAGCAAAAAATTCTTCAGGGGATTTCTTCAAAGTGAACGCTGTGTTTGGGATTGAGTTAAAGATTTTGATTAAAATAACAAGGAAACATTTCCAGACGCTACTTACAATGATTCCTATTATGTTCCATAAGGGAAACAGAGACTTACAGAAATCCTGCAGTATGCATCAGCCCTATGGAAAACAGTATGCTGGAAATCAATGGAGGGCCACCTCATAAAATCCTATGCTCTTTAGTTAGTCTATAAAGCCATGCTAAAAAAAAAAAAAAAAACCAAGAATCACCTCATAAAATGCTAGCCCATGTGGAGGAGAGGTTTTAGTATCTGGGGTTCTCCCCATGGCGGGAAGGGAGTTAGTCACCTTGTTACCGCAGGACGAAGTGAATAACTCAGGGCACACCCTGGCCAAAAATAGCCGCGAGCTTTTCACGGTCAGGGACGGCCGGCTCGCCACGTCCCAGCCCCTCCGCGCGGGCTGCGAGTGCGACAGGCGCAACGTGATGCTCAGGAGGCAGCGGATAAGCCACGAGCCATTGCTGTTCATGGCTTAGTAATCTATCCTCTTAAACCACTGAGCCAACTTCCACACTCACACTGATACGTTACCAGGAAAGCTGCCTAAGTGTAACTAGAAGAATGTGACCCAATCTTTTGGCATTGTTTCCTTATCTCCCAAAATCCAGTGTCCTGGAGGGCACAAAACCTATTAAGAAACTTTTTGCGATCCCATTTCAGAACTTGTACCTTATCTCATCTCATAAATGCATTTTAAAACGTAATGAGAAAAAAAGCCTAAAGAAATTTCAAGACTTAATCCAAGTCTTAATCAAGATGGAGATGCTGATTCTATTACACCTCACTAGTTGGTAAAACCAAAAGATGCCGAACTTGACAAAAGCTACAAGTAGAACTCAAATGCAGAGTTACATATTTTACTTTCCCCTTTCTCATACTCTTTTCATTTGTTTGCTCCTCCAGTACGTAATTGGGAGGATAAGTTCTATTACACATTTCTGCTGAGTCCTTTCTGCTGAGGCAGTTCACTTGCATGTACAATGCAAGCATAAAAACACCAAGTACCATCCCAAGCTTTGCATTTCCTTTACAAAGGATGAAACTGAAAAGTGCAAGAGCTCCTACAAGGAGACACAGAGTTTATGGCAGAATCTACAGAGGTTAAAAAATTAAAGACCACTAAACTCAAAAACTTTACTATCTGATTGTGACACCTGAAGTTATTAAAAATTGTTCAGGCATCACATTGTTTTCTACTATTTGCTCATCTGCAATCAAAGGCTCAAAAAAGGATTACACAGTTTCATCAGGTAGAAAAAATAACATTTTTATTTCTCATATTATATTTATTTCCCAACAGAGGCAGGTCAATGAACCCAAGCTCTTTTC
Source organism: Crypturellus undulatus (assembly GCA_013389825.1). Lineage (NCBI taxonomy): Eukaryota > Metazoa > Chordata > Aves > Tinamiformes > Tinamidae > Crypturellus > Crypturellus undulatus. The sequence continues at coordinate 13,853 of VWPW01000677.1, forward strand.
TTCTTCCTCTCCATTTCTACAAATGTTTCTCATAAAGAAACAGAATTGCTTCATTCCTCTGATTCCTGATATCCAGTCACTTGGCTTGCTCTTAGGGAAAATATAACAGAAATTAGAGATTCCAAACTTTTCTCAGGCTTCATGGTGTCAGTTTGCACGTCCGTGACTAAAACATTTGGTGACAGTAGACTCAGGTGATTAGTGCCCCTGACCAACTGGTGGACGATATTCCAGGTAATCACCTGGCTTCAAAGCTAAACTAAAGCTAAACAAGCCTAAACTAGAGTAAGAGGACGCATGTTTTAGCAACATCCCCTAAGAGCACCAAACTAACAAAGCACCACCGATAAACTTAGGTACTTTCCACATCCACATACAAAAAAGTTACATTCACCTTTGGTACTCAGCCCAGAAAGGCTTAATGAACTCGGATGAGATGGTGGCTTAGTCAACAAACCTGCACACGGAGTAAAGGTTCTCAAAATATCTCTAAGCAGATAACTCAGACCTTGGCTTCAGGCGCAGGGAGAGCCATGCTGCTGGTTTCTGTCCTCTCAGGGAGGCACAGGGAATGGGCAGTGATTGGACTTGACCCCCAGCTACACACTTGAATCAGTGAAGGAAGCAGGAAGACCCTAACTTAGCATTGATGTGAAGGACACAAAGGTACGTGCCTGCGGGAGCAGCGTGAGGGGCGATTCTGCAGCCTGCCTTACAAAGGCTCTCAAGGCCACTCCTCGAATAATACAGCCCATAAACTTAGGCTCTTGCAGACCACCACATCTAAAGGCAAAATGGAGGCTTTAATATTTTAAAAAAGAATCTTTGAAATCTGGAGACAACAGATGCTGTACATGTACCAGATGCTGTTACGCCAACCTTCCAGACATTGCTCAAACTTCCATTTCACAGCTACACCTCATGCAGGTCATTTACCTCCAGCACGTTTTCTTGGTTGGGGTCCAAAATGAACTCAAAGGTCTCGTTCCACACGGGATTCACGTTGTTATTGAAATGTTTAGTTCTCTTCCTGCAGTCAGGGGCTGAGGGGATGAACAGCTCCACATAGGGATCCGGAGTATCAACTGTACAGAACAAAACAAATGCACAAGTTAGGTGGAACTCAGGTTGGGGATGTAATAACCGAAACAATTAAGCAAAACAACAGATCATCTCACGGGCTATGACAGAAATATATAGATATGTAAATTTAATAATAAAAATTATGGGGGTATTAATGACATAAATGATATAATGAAATTAACAGTCCCCTGAAAGAACAGAAATTATGCTTTTGACTTTAAAGAAGGGATAAAAAGTCTTATGCAAACACAGTGGTACTGAGAAATTCCAAGTTTACTGGAAATAATAATTAGATAGAAATTACCTAGTGGTAATTATTTGGAAAAGCTGTTATCCCTCCTTCTCTTTCCATCTTTTAATTAATTTGGCCATAAGTTGAGCATGAAAACAGCCCTCAGTTAGAAAGGAAAGCAAGCAACTCAGTAGATACTTCAGCATCCTCTTTCACCTCTGCTTGTTTGGCAATCACACAGGCATCAAGCCAGGCCACTTATGTACTCCAAAACACAGCTCAAGGAGAGCTGTTCAAAACCAAAGCAACTGCAATCTTTGGAGCTCTGTGGAAGTCACCACAGATCAAGGTTTTATTTACATGTCATATCTGAGTAAAGAATGTGTATAAGACTAATTAAAACTATACTAACAGAGACCAAATACATCTAAGTGGAATTATCAGTTGAATTATTCAGCATTGTCAGAATTACGTCAGAATTTTCTTTGCCTGTCATGGTATAACAAAGAACCTTTTAGGGATTTTTATACAGCACTAAGTGTGTGTGAGTATGTCTAACCTAATCACTAGGGCTTGATAGGTCACAGCGGTACCTGTATAGCTAAGAAACAGCTATTTAAAACTTTCCAGGGTGGAAAGCTTTTAGATACCGACCTTCATTAGCTCCTGAGCATTTAAATCTTACCTCGTCTCTTCCCTAAATACAGGAGAATAGGGGGGATCCATCCTCAGGTGTTTTCTGCAAGACTATTTCACTGACTGATGTAATTAACTGTCCGCTTTTACTGCAGGTTTTAGCTCCCTTGAGTTATTTTGTGTAATTGTGACACAGCTGTGTAGAAAGGAAATCAATGCCCCTTAAAACCAAATTGCAAAACATCTACTGAAACTGATAGCGAGCCAGGACCTCACCTGGCAAATCAGTACATTGAACAGTGCTTTGGCACCAGCTGCAGACATGCAGCACCAAGAGCCTAAAGTTGCCCACAAAAGTTTGCTTTTTTAACCAAAACACTGATATAAAGCAGCATCCTGGGCAAAACCCCACTGCTTCTCTTTCCAATCTTTTTTTTATTTAATTTTTGTGATCAGCCCTGACCATGAGTTACAAAACTGACAAGTGCAAATGGTGTGCTCATTTTCCTCTACACAAAAGCAGCACACGGCTTCCTACATGTGCTCACACTCCCGACACAGGCGAAAATCATCTTTTCTTTTCAAACAGAAACTAAAGCAGGGGCATGACACAACGGCACTTCAAGCCAGTCCCTACACCAAATAAGAAAAGTATTTTAGAAGCTCAGCACTGCCAAGCCTCCCCGTCCCTCCCTGCCTTCATTATCTTTGCTAACCTCAGGCAGAGTTAATCATCCGCCCTTTCATGTCTGAAAGTTTATTTTGTACTATTTTTAATTAAGAAAATGCAAACCTATTATTTTAAAAATTCATTCTTCACATGACAAGGAAAGATACAGGAAGATAGGCTCATTTAAATACACTGATTTAAAATACTGCTATAAGCTCTGTTCATTAAGCAGAGTGTTACTCCTTGCTATTGATTGAGGACAGTCCTCAAAAACTAGCTACCAGCAACCTGGCAAGCAACACAAAGTTATTCATCCAACGTATTTCAGAACATTACAGTTGCCATATACAGATAATATAGTTTTAGGNATAAGCTCTATTCATTAAGCAGAGTGTCACTCCTTGCTATTGATTGAGGACAGCCCTCAAAAACTAGCAAAGTTATTCATCCAACGTATTTCAGAACATTACAGTTGCCATATACAGATAATATAGTTTTAGGATATCCTTTTGCATGATATATTTATTGCTATGTGTTTTTGCTAGCTAATTTGCACAGTACCTTTTTTTTTTCCCCAGAGAAGAGAGTCAGCGTCTAAGCTGTTACCCCTACAGATTTGGGCTTAGCAAGCGGCTGGCAAGTAGGAAGTAAAACAAATGAGAAGACACAATGAGTCCTTATCTCTTGTACCTAATTCCCATAGAAAACTATCTCTAAGTTACACGAATTGCAGTATGAATCACAAAGTTCAACCCACAACGGACAGTAATTAGGATCAATCATCTTCACATTCAAAATGAATAATGCTTAAAGCAATCTGTCTGTTAAAGAAAGCTGAGAAGTTTCCTGCAATGAGTAAAAGCACTTTCATCTTAGGTTACCCATTTGGTGGGATAAACTGTAATCAGACCTTTGTATTAACATAATTAAATATGTGTACTTCAGTCATTCTATTTTCAGTTATTGCAACAGTGTAATAGACATGTAGAAACTATGGAAAACCCATTTGTATCTAAAAGAATCAAGTGCTCTGCCTTGCATTACAATGTATTTAATTTGATGATCAAAACCAGAAAGAAATACAAAGTTCCTAAACTGTTCCAAAATCCACGTTGCTATGAAATAATATAATATCATAAAAAAATATATTTTTCACATGAGCATTCATAAACACTTGAATATTAAGAATTAGTCCCCAATGAGCAGCTCTGCCTATTTCCCACCAAGGAGACAGAGTGTTTTCCTGCTTCTAGTTATCACAGTCCAATTTGATTATCACGGGAACTCAAGCAAATCTTAAATACCTCTCATCCTTCTTTCAATACAAATCACAGAGTTTGAGAGTTAGGAAACTAGAAATGAACGAAGACACCTTTCGGTTGCCTTCCCACATCAATTTCTAAGTGCATTTTCTAAGAGGACAGAGCATCACTCCGTTATGCTCAAGTGGTAACCTGCAGCTGAACTTACAAAGCAGAATTCATGGGCAGAGCGGTGGCTTTCGGTCTCACTTCAAGAGAGGGTTTTGCAGAGGGAACAATGTGGTGCTGGAGTTCATGGGTGGAAGGTGACAACAAGAAGGGCTTTGCCACGAGGGATGCCGTAAGTGAGCAATGCAGTCCCCAGGCTGCTGGTGCACTACGGAGCTTTCCACCCCCAGCATTCCTTATGGGAAGGAAGGCAGGAGCTGGACACTGTCCTGCCCTGCTTGTTCACTGGCAACGGGGATGCTCTTAAGAGTTATGCTGATCCAGGCTCCCCAAAAAAAGGTCAGATGAAGCCCTTTAGTAGGTTCAAGACAAATTTGTAAGAGTCTCAAGATGGAAAGCAATACCCTTCTCCAGAGTATCTGTCAAACTTGTTTCATATGGAGAGAAACAGCAGTGAAGAGTTAGTAAAACATTAGCTTGCAATAGGTCAGAGAAAAACCTGGTTTTCTAGTAGCGTCAGAACCCAAGTGTTTGGGGTATTTTTTTTTTTTTTAATTGAAGTGCTGACTTCTTAGAGCTTTCAGCATTAAACTTGTGAAATCCTTTGGTCCCCCAGCAAAGACAGCAGCAGGAGACGAAGGAGTGATGGCTTAGCTGCCCTGCTGAGCTGCAACTGTGCCTCTGTGCTAATCCCAGATCTGCACAGGGATAATTTCATCTCAAATCCATTTAGCCGTATCACCACATTCCTACTAAGTTACACAAAATCTACAATATGGATTTTATTCCAGATTTATTTTGGCTGATGGAGTATAAATTATTTCTAGCCTGGCATCAGGTCTACCAATATAAATTTAACCTACCAACATGTCCTAAACAACTCTGAATCCACAGAACAAGTTTATACTGGCACTGCGTCTGCTATCACGAGGCTCTGAGGGTTCTGATCCCCTATTAAGAGCCCTAAAGCTAGATTTATTCTACTGCTGAATTGCAGCCTCAAGGCCTTAGTGTGAACAGACTCTTGCTTTGACTTTTTAATTCAGACTGTCAGAAACATGTTTCAAAAACCTGCAGCTGCCCTAACTGGGAAGGACCATAGCTGAGCCTAGACCCGTGCTGCCTGAAGGGAGACACAGCACGAGCGACGCAGTCAGACCACAGCAGCACGTGGTGATCCAGCGCAGCACAAGCAGCCTCTTCCCATTCTTGAGCTGTCCCAAACAGAGTGTCCCTTTGAGTGTCCCTTTGCAGGAGACTTGGGCAGAGCACTGTTTTTAGTGACAGGCTTTGCAAACCTGTTCNTGAAGGGAGGCACAGCACGAGCAAGGCAGTCGGACCACAGCAGCACGTGGTGATCCAGGGCAGCACAAGCAGCCTTTTCCCATCCTTGAGCTGTCCCAAACGGACAGAGTGTCCCTTTGCAGGAGACTTGGGCAGAGCGCTGTTTTTAGTGACAGGCTTTGCAAACCTGTTCCTTTTTGTGATGAGGAGGATTGGGAAGAACAAATGTTTTTCTCCCTTGCAGAATGCATACACCAGTCAGAAATATATGAATTATGGCTCCATAATGTGACGCCAAGTGTTCAGAGACAGAATCTGTTTACATCAAAAAGATTTTTGCGCCTGGGAAAAACGACATTTTTCTAGCTAGCTTCACTGTGCAACACAAGTGACTTAAATCATGTATACTGCAGCTAAATGGGGATGGGAGATTTATTGGTCTGGATGAGCCCTGAATGGACTGTGTTAGTGCAAGCTGTTGTGTCTGTACTTCCTTCCAGGCAGGCAAGTTCCAATTCCTCCCCCTTTAGCTAACTCATGCTTAAGGCTCTGGGTATCTATGCCCAAACTGTACTGAACCACTGTGGCTTTATTGGGCTAGCCTGAACAACCAGAGCTACGTTTGCAAGTGAAGACAAGGCCAAGGCAGAAGCCCAGGAAGGCAGAAGGGCCCGTGACGCTGCCCCGGGAGCCACCTCCTCTCCCTCCCCGAATGCTGCTGAGCTGTCCCTGGCAGCTGGGCCTGGTCTCGTGCTGCAGGCAGGGCAGGGCACGTGCTCGAGCACCCCAGCTCCTCCTCCGCTTGGAGAGAGGCAGGGAACGTGTCAGTCACACTGCCAAGGTGCAGGAACATCTCTTTAGCCTCCAGGGAAATTATTGCTGCTGCAGCCGCATGGACTAAAACCATCAGCAGCTGCTTTCTGTCCTCATGCTGGCAAGTTCTGCAAGTAGGATTAAGCAGTTGGCTGGACTGCTCCCAATACTTTAACTTGTTTATCTAAGCAGCATAACCACAGTGGAAATTGATCCTTAATTCCAACTGGATGGATAGAAACTGGGATGCAAGCTGGACATCTAGTACCAAGAGCTATCCAAGCTTCAAACTTCTTTCATTATTTAAAAAAGGAATCTTTTCCCTACAATGCCCCAGCATTAACCTATAGATGATTGTAACATGGAAAGCAGGGAAAGCAAATAAAAGAGGAAAATGAATACAAAACATGACTAGGGGAGATTATGGATCCCTAAGAACAGAGTAATACAACTAGTTTCCTTTGTAAAAGCTACATATTGTTTTGAAAAACCACTACACTTAAAGGAAAAAAAAAGTCTTTAAAAACATAGGATGTATTTTCCAATGTTTCCTTTGGTCCAATTTCCAACCAAGCCCCTTAAAAATCTGGAATAGATTCGGTTGAAAAAGAACCAAAGTTTGCAAGCTCCCTCTTTCAGAACACAGCAGATATGGATTCTGTGTTTGCCTGTTGTGTTTTGTAAAGACAGAACTGTGTTGACTGAATGTTGTTAGGACAGCAAAATCTAGAGCGGGAAAGACACCTCGAAAGGGAGGCAATGAATTTAAAGCAAGGGACATCAGTAAAGGATCTGCTCTTCCATGAAGGCAATAGCAAATGAACCAGCATCTGAAACGGAGGACTTGAATGAACTTCTGAAAAAGCAGTAGTCTGCCTTTGACAAGAGGCTCTCAGAACTTTTTAACAGTCATTTGTTTGCTGGTCTCAGATCACTCTACAAGATTTCAGAGCTTACAGAGACAATGGGAAATCTCAGCCAAGCAAAATAGAGAGGGCTGGAAGCTATTCTAGCTCCAACTTTCTCTGTTGTTTCAGGCATCCAGATCCACCAGGAAAGTACAAGTATCTCCTGAATCAGCAGTGTTGTGCATGACCTGTTCACACAAGAAAACACAGTCTGTGGATGTTATAAGGTGGCATGTAGCTAGCACCTGATTTTAGGAGTGACACAACCATTTTTGCTCTTCACTAATGACAAACTCAAGTGTGGAAGAAAAAAAATCTTGACAGTTCTCTGACTAAGGCTGGAAGAGATAGCAATGTGTGACAACCATGCCATGCTTTCTGTCAGGGACGAGATGTCAGGACCTCCACACCTGGCCATGAACAGGGTTAGAAGATTGCACACCAGACTTCATTTACAGCTCCTTGAGCAGAGGTGGACCTCAAGGAGCATCAAACATGCAGCACATAACACATATATAGGCATTTCCATGACTGACTGAACTTAGAACTCATCAGATCCACCACATATATTCTAAAAAGTTACGGTCATGGGAAAGAAGGGCAAAGCTGTAAAACAAGTAGCTGCAATGCACCGTGCACGCACATGGGTACTTATAGTGAGCCCACTCGTGTCCTGAACCGAGGGACAAGAATAACAAGTAAAGCAGCTGCAATGGACCGTGCACACACATGGGTACTGTCGTGTCCTGAACCGAGGGACAAGAATCTCTTCAGAAAGCACCATTTAACATCCTCTAGGGGTATAAAGCCCCACCTTAGCCTTTAAGGTCTGCCCAAAAGGGAGAGTCCCAGTTTACAGTCCGGACAATGAATGTACAAGGAAACTTAAATGAATTGAAAATTTCTGAGGAGATTCTTGGCATCTCAGGCATTTACTGGGGACACAGGAAAAAAGAACAGAAGCAAAAAGATAAATCAAAACATTCCCTTCACAACAACCTCCATCACCAGCAAATTAAAGCGTAACTTTGTCTCATAGAGCAGTTTGTGAAATGCACTAAGCGGAGCAATCTGACGGATGAGATCCCCACATTGTCTCTTAGCTCCTTTATTATTGCAGAGCCCCCAGTGCTTCTACCTTATTTTCCACACTCCTTTCTTCCCCACCCCACTGCCTCTCCCACCTATTGGCAGGTTTAATAGCACTGGATACTAAACAAAAAAAAGAGTAACCTGCTGTGGCAAAGCTACGTGTTAGAGGAGCTGCTACATTTCATGGAAGCAGCTTGCAGGAATGTGTCAGCAAATAAACAACATTTATATCAAACTCCCTGAAGGGGAGGAACATGGCCCCATGCTCATCCTCCTAGTCTCAACCTGCAGTATCAGGCAATGTTCTGCACAGAGTGCCAGGGAACGGAGAGATGAACTGATAACACCACCACAACCATAATCAAAACAGCATTTTTTTCAATTGGTTGGCTTAAGCTGTTTTATTTGCTCCCTCCTTCCCTCCTAAGGCCAAACAGCAGTTTTCACAGGTCATTCTTAACAGTGGTTTCATGTTCTGCAGCAAAGTGTGGAGACTCTTAAGTTTCACAGAGGGAAGCAGTAGTAGCGGGCTCTCGTATAATTAATGTTCTACCATGAGATCTACTTATCTGCCTCGTTTTTTTTTCTGTTTTTTCTTCTTCCTTTTTCAAGCATTCACTCAGCAGAGCGGTGGGTTCCTTGCTCGTAAGGGTTCCCACAAAACCGCAGCCTTTTGAAGATCCAGCAATTGCCAATTTCACCTAACTCAGAAGAGCATTTTCGACTAAGCCGGAGACAGAAGGTAAGTATTGCTGGCTTGTAGGCAAAGTATGTCCAACTCATTCAGCTTTTCTGGATCAATGGAAAGAAGGAGCAGCAAACCTGCTTTATGAGCTGAAGCGAGTGAGCAATTAAATAAGCGCATTGCCTTAGGTTTAAGGAAAGAAACCCACGACCTGTGAATGCATGACAAGCTTATTGTGTCATTTCCCCCTGCCTCAAGAAATAGCCTCCTCGAACAGAGATGAAAGATGTGAAACCAAAGAAAGAAATACTCACGCATATCGCCAATCGTCCCTTTCGTGACATTGGTGGCTTTCTTTACTGTCACAGTGAACACGTGCGAATACTGGTGCTCCACCTGGAATTCAGAGAGGTAGAGGTGATTAAGCTCCATAATCAAAAAGCATCGAAAGAGGTTTCTTTTTGTCCAAAAACTGGAAAAGAGAGATCCCCCAATTCAAAACATAAGCAAAATGCATACTGGATAGAGCATCTTAAAGCACAACTGCAGCTCGTAGCTTTACTGCAAGGTCAGACCTTGTATTAAGGTTGCTTGATTTTCCTGCAGCCACACCTACTTAACAGGTTCTTCATAACAAGCTCTTATTTTTTTTTCTAATCTCAGTGAGCAACACTCCTCCTCTCTACGGAACTTGCTTTAAGGCATTTAGTCAGTCAGTGACAACTTGGTATGGGAAAAGAAAAGCAACAACAACAAAAAAAAGCACATGCACACACACACAAGAACAGGTTGTTTTACAATGTGCCTGTGTTTATAATTACCTTCCTCCAATAAAAAATGGGTATAATTATGTCTAAGGATACGTCTGGAGCACATACAAGCACCTGGCAGATGCAAGGGCCATCATTAGTAACGTAGAGGTCCTTTTTGGTACACATAAATATTACAAGTGTAGGCAGCCCCACGACGGTGCGGCAAAGGTGAAAAGAGAGCTGGGAAAATGTCCCCAAGCTGCAGTTTTTGTACTTCCCAGTACTTCCCACCCCCTGTAAAGCCAGGAACAGGGCAGGGTCTAGCAAAACGCCTAACAAAGGGGAATCCTGTGATTGCTTTTTAATTTTTTTTTCTACTTTGTCTGCAGAGTCCATGAGCTTTTCTGTCCCACTGAACACCACTATGAGCATCAGCACTGCAGGTGACAAGGCAGGCAGCAGACACCTTCGGCAGGGCCACAGCACAGAGCTAATGAGGAAATTGTTCAGCATTAAAAACTGGAGCCAGGAAGCGGTCTCGGGATATCACCTCAGTGCTCCCATGTACACTGTTACCTTAGTGCAAATGTTCATTTTATCCAGGCTGTCCAGCTGCCCACGCCGCCTAGGCACGGGCATGGCCCAAGGGAGCCAANCTCAGCATTAAAAACTGGAGCCAGGAAGAGGTCTCGGGATATCACCTCACAGTGCTCCCATGTACATTGTCACCTTAGTGCCAATGTTCATTTTATCCAGGCTGTCCAGGCACGGGCATGGCCCAAGGGAGCCAACTCGGCTCCTGCAAGGGCGGCTGGGCTCAGGGAGCGCCTCCGGCTCGAGTTCAATACCCCCAGCAGCCCACAGCACACAGCCCTGCGGCCGGTTCCAGCCACCCGAGGCCCTGCATTAAAAACATACCTCCCAGGGCATCTTGCCTATCATATACTCTAATGCTCCCGTACTTCAGCTTTCAGCTTGTAAAAACCAAAATAATGATGCCCCTTTTATTTTTTTTTTTCCAGTCATCCCTGAACTTTGTGAATCACAGGGCCTCAGCACGCCGGGCAGGTTGCGAAGCGCCCGTGTCACCACGCAGCCGGGCCCCAGACATCCTTCGCAGCAGACTGGGGGAGTCGTCTTCTCACATCCAACCGCATAATTAAAAGGGACAACCCAGAGTACAAACATGCCACCCCTCCCCTTATCCTTGGCTGTTAGGAAAGAGCCTGTCCTCACAAAGAGGAAATCAGGGAGCACGGAGCATTTAGCAACAGAGAGGAGGATGAGGCTGTAATTAAGTTGCACATCTGGGACAGGGAAGCGCTGGATTTAGTTCTCAGGAACTAAAAAATACCTGGGAGGCACTTATACCCAAATAAACTTTGTTCATATGAAGAAGTGACTATTTGCAACCTGGGAGAGGGAAAAAAGGAAAAAAAAAAAAAAAAAAAAAAAAAAAAAATTAATTTTNAAAAAAAAGGCTATTTTTCACCTAGAATCCAATTCTTAAGGATACCAAGAAGCTTAAGTACCTACATTAGCAGCTAGCAGGATTCCATGACTCTCAGAAACATTTGTTTTCCAGCTTTCAGCGAGATTAACTTGCATTAATTTAGATGTCCCCTGAAAATACTTGAGGAAATGTACTGACTCAAAATACTTTTATGGATCCAGCCCTTCCTAATTTAGATGACTAAGCTGTATTTTCCAAAGTGACTTATGTTCACCTTAAATCTTGATAAAAATCTGTACATTGCCAACTCCCTAATTATTTCTGAAAACTGGAAGCTGGTATCTAAATCACTGAAGTGTTGCAACGCTGAGTGGGGCAACATCTGCATGCCTTTAAAAACCTAACCCACACTAAAAGCTTCAGAAGCTCGTAATTTGGAAGTCTGAATCCTATCTTCAGAAGTGACCTGGGTTTAAGTATTTTTTTCCACTTTGCTTCCTCTTTCTTCACAGAGTTAGAGAAGGAAGAAGAGTGTTCAGTGTGTCACCTCTGGGCATATTTTTTTGGCATGATACAGCCTTCTCTGGGTATCGTCCTTGCTATAATCGTTGACTGCATCCCTCCTACACCCAGGTCCAGGGTTTCTGCATATTCCGGACAGCCACTAGGCAGGCTCTCCTGCTCTCACACCAGAAACCTCCAACCCTACTAACTTCTCTTCCTGACCCTTTCCTTCCTCTTCTGCCTTTGACTGTTTTTTTCTCCTAGCAAATTTCCCTAATTATCTTATTTCCTCTATTTTACATAAGGCATAAGTATCATTTCATTCATGTGTACGTCAATACCACTGCCTTCCCACTTCTCAACACTGAAATTTGCTGTCACACGATCAGGTTTTGTCTATGTATGTTTTGTGCTTACTGACAACACAAGATATTTGCATGTGTTATGTCTAATTTTCATAGTCCAGAATGTATAGTCATTAAATGCAACTCAATCACAAGGTCTACTTAGACACACCAGGAAGTTCTGGTATGGATCGATTGCATAATAAGTATTTATTATTTTTACTTCCTTGACATTAAGTAGGATATTTGAGCTAGCAATAGATTGGAAAAGTGAAAACATCTGCTTTTTTTTTTTTTTTTTTTTTTTTTTTTAAGTCACAGATTTTCATAAAGTCCATTCTGCTGACGGGATATTATTATTATTAAAGTCAGACGTTCTTGCACACACACTTTTTAAATCTTGAATATTTATTCCCAATATCAATGCAACTGAAGGCATATTACCTAATCATTTTCTTTAAATCTTTATCTGTGAATTTAAAAGCACTTTCTGAACAGTCAGTTTTGCCTATACTTCAGTAACTTGATCAAGACCTTCTTTTACTCCCAATTTTCTCATATAATGCAAAGAAAAATAAAGTGATTGTAAAACACATAATAGTTAGCAGAAAGTGTTTTGGCAAATGCAGAATTCTTTCAATTGAGTGTTTCAATGCCATATTATAAAAGACAGAAAATCATCATTTTTGCCCACTCTGGTATGGAAACAAGCATTCCACCAGGAAAGCAACAAGTCAGTGTATTGCTTCAAAACTCTGTCAAATAAAGCCATTGACCTGAATACGTCTCTACAAATTTCACAAAACTATGGTGTAAAACACAGGTTTTACATATTAGCTGCAGAGTCATATAAAGGATGTAACTGCGTGGGGTGGAAACCACATAATTGATAAGAGATCGTTTCAAGGAAGCGGACACGATATTTTTAGCAATGCACAAGTTCACTATTACAACGAAAGGATGGTGTCTGTGCGAGTAAGAGCTGCGTTCCTGCCGGGACAGATGCCGGTTATGAAAAGCAGTTGATACGAACACACCCAACTTGTTTCGAGATTCCAGCTTGCGTAGGAATTGCAATGTGTTCTTTGGCAAGTCACCTGAACAAAGATATGGGAGTGAACATTACAGCCTAAACTCCTTTTTTTTTTTTTCTTAAAAAAAAATAGTTGGCCTAGGTTTCTGCCAGTTGGACAAAGTGAATTGCCCCTCTCCAAGATCAGCTGAGCGGTAGGGCAGGTACAAAGAATGTAGCAAGAACACGGTCTGGGGGAAAATGGCAAGGAGGGAGCAAGGAGACTTTGGCAGTAATACACTGCATAGCTCATCTCACTGACCTGTATCCAGAGTTTACTGGCAAATATTTTCAAGTTGCTTTTTAAAAACAAACAAACAAATGCCCACACACTACTGATATATATATTAGCTGAGGATCTACAAAAATTGCCAACTTGCCTCTATTCATCCTGGTGATAATGGAAAAGAGTTACTTGTTAAGTAGAAAATTTGTGCTGTAGAAGTTATACTAATTGTTCACAAAAATAATATTATGTATGTCAACGTTTTCACTGGCAGATCAATGTGACTATTGGTATATGAGAAATTTATTTGCAATAAAGTAATCAAATACAAGCACTTTGACAAATTGCCTTGAATAAGCAACTCCTTTAAAATCTTACCCTCCTGAAATCATACTTTCGAGTAGCCTGTATTCTGCATTGCTAATTGTCATACGCCAATTATGCATTGGCAGTTACACTCATTAATTCATTATATGCTTCTGAAAAAGTAACCCAAATATCTTTCAAATTTTGCTTAGATAAGTTTTTCAGAAACTTCCTCTAGCCACACTCAAAATTATACTAAGGAATTCAATATAACACTGATGCTTTCTGCTGATTGCAGATAGCTTATTCTGTAAGAAGTTATCCAAGGCAGTATACATAGAATATTCAAACATACTTACCACAATATGTTGATAAGGGTCTATGAAGGACATCTTTGTTTCAGTTATTTCTGCTCAAGACAGTTGTGTAGCTGAGCTCCACACTGATGAGGCTTCCCAGTTCTTCAAAGTAGAATTTAGAATGGTAGATCCTTTAACCACTAATTAATGAACAGGCACTCTAATTTAAATTCTTATGTGCCTTTCAAAATACAGTCCCTAATAATAAAAAAAAAGAATTAGCCACCTTGTTTTAAAAAGATTCCCATAAGTTATTTTTTAAAAGAGAATTCAATATATGGAGGTACAGATTTCTACTTGCCTGAAGCAACGAAGTTTCTTGTGCTTATTTCCTTCACCTCAGTGTAAGAGCAAGAACAAAATATCCTGAATTCCAGTCATCCAAGTGCTTCTATTGGCTCTAGGATAAAACAATAAAGTAATTGTAGTCAGTTATTTACTTTCAAATGCATACAATTCCATACATTATTATGCTAGTATAATCAAAATCCCTGGTTAGTTAATAGTCCTTATTATTGCAGTGACAAATTCTTGGGCTCCAGACTTTGGTTCTCTGTTAAGGTGCACACATGGCCAGGACAGAAGAAACAAAGCCCCTCTTTGCCTCTTCCCTCTGCACAGGCCGCAGTACGAGCGTGTGTCCTGCACGCGCTTCAAGAGGCTTCAATTGTGGAACTGCAAAACCAACAGGAGAGAGTGCTAGCGGGACAGTCAGCGACTCATACCACAGGTGCAACCCTTGGTAGCCAGGCTGCTAAGGCAGTTCAATGCAGCTTCTAATATCTGCACATGGAAAGCTTTTTCTTAAAGAGTAGATTGCCAAAGTTGCCATCTGAGCTGCCAAGAAAGCAGCAGCAGCTTTAGCTTTAAAAAAGTAATAATAACACCCACACACGACTTTTTGACGATTTCTGCTTAAGACAAGGGCCATTAGGGGCCTAACATTTCAAAACTATTTTCAACTAGCAAAGTAAAATATCAATAGAAGTATTAGTCTTTTCTGAATGTCTGAAAATGCAGAAACGGCAGGCCGGGATCAGATCTACGATTCAGTTAGACCACAGGCACCAACAGAAGCTTCAGGGGAAATGAGAAAAGCACCACATGAGTCCTGGCCTCAAGGAAATCCTTCCTCCCAATTTTTAAAGGGCAGGATAAGCCTTGAAGGAGGGTGATTTAAGTCACTTCCAAAAACCCCCAAGAAATCCTGTGTAGTGTGGCCCATAAAAATTCCGTGCCGTTTCAATCATTTCAATACGCTGTGTCTCTTCTTTGAACCTGCCAGACTCAATATAATGAGGCGAGAAACTGCAAGGGTTTATTCTTTAAGAGTCCAGGGAAGTCTGCATAAGAAAGATTTTACCATACTTTCAGTTCATAGTTTTCATTTAAGGCAGCTTGCTGCCTGGGGGCAGGAGCTTTGCTAAAGAAAGGAAGTAGCTTTTCAGACTTGAAGCAAAACCTTTACCACAAAAATATACCATTATTTATGGTCCTGCAATAATTACAAAGACTTTTTACATTTAAATCCCATCAGCTCAGTTGAGCAGTGGTGTAATCAGGCAGATAACAGTGAGGCAATACTAGGTTTATCTGCATATCGTGTAATTGATTTGCTGCACTGCAGTTTATTTCACGTTGTGTCCTATCTCATAGGACATTCTAGAGGCTTGAACAAGAAGCCCGGCCGCATGAGGGATTGTGGAGGTGTTGCAGTCTCCAAAGTGGATCGAGAAGCGAAGCCAGTATGGAAACTTCCATCATTACAATGAAGAGGAAGTCTAGAAGCTACACACACCTCCCAGCAGTTACTGTGCCCGTTTGGAGAGGATGCTCTGAACTGCATTGACAATACTGCTCTGGAATTAAGTGATTAGGCCTACAAAGACAAATCTGGTTCAAGTTACTTATCTAGTATCCTAGGGGTAGTTGAACTGCCTTAGTCATGAGATGATCCCTCGCTTCCTACAAGCCCCTGCCTCATTTATTACAACGCGTGCAGGAAGTAAGTTCCAGGGTCACAGTGAATCCCTGGGCCCCAGCTATCCTGCACATGGGACAGAGCAAGTTGCTCGCAGACAAATATGCGAGCACGGAACCTGCAGCTCTGTCAGACACACACAAGCACCAGGGGTGAGTTAAGGGTAGCAGACGTTCCCTCAACTGGGAAACAAGGGCCAGGGAGCAACGGAGTCTGGTGCAATACGAAAAGCAAGACAGTCCCTTCTCCACGTGGCTCCGGCCAACAGCCCGAGGGAGCCCAGTCTGAATAACAGGGACATGAAGTGCTTGGCTTGCTTGTGGTCCTTCAGACCATATAGAGTTTAAAAAATAGAGAAACTAAGAAAACTAATATGAAAATTGAAAGGGAAAAAAAAAAAAAAAAAAAGAAAAGGAAAAGAAGTCCATTTATCCAATAGCACTGCTACAGATAATGCAGTTTTCTTAGATATGCCCAGGAGGAAGGACAGCCAGAGCAATGAGATCTCACTGGCTATGAGCTTCCTGCACTGCCTTGTTGAGGAAAGAAACCCCAGAAATAAGTAAAGCACAACTTAGGATAAGCATGACTAAAATAGTTCTTAGCGTGGTAAGAAAAACTGTAAGGGGAGACTGTTTATAACAAGTCTGCCAATTCTTTTCACAATAAAAGATGAATAATTAAAAGATAAATAAACAAAGATAAATGAACTTGACTCATTAGTGCAGTCTTTAATGTGAGAGATTATATGATAAAAATGGAGGGCACAGGAAAAAAAAAAACGTAACAGTGACTCAGGTATTTGGCATTAATGTCACCAATCATATCTATCAAATCAGATTGCAGACCTACTTGGTTACAGATGGATTTTGTGACTGTACAATAGAAAAAAAAACAAATAATCTGCTCCTACACAATTTTGCCAGGCATCCTGGAGATTACTGTAACGATATTTCTTAATTTAGGCCTTTCCACACAGCAGTGAGCCTTATTTCTTACTCTACACAGAGCCCCCCACGCACACTCCACCTTCAATCGCAGTGAAGAGTTACCCGCTTTGCTGACCTGTAACGAGAGCAGCAAGGGCCTCTCGTACCTTGCAAACACAGCCTGGGCCATGAGGAGGAATGAGCACGTGTAGAAAAGCAAAAAATTGTAAGAAAAATATGCAAAGAGATAGTGTAATCTAGAATTGGCTTCTGTACACATAAAACACGTCAGAAATAAGACAAATTTAAATGGAAATTAGTCAAAAATTCATGTAAATGTCTTTTTTAATTTAGCGAATTGGTCTCTAGAGCAAGTTACAATAAGTTTTTTTCTCAGGATTTCTGACATTTTGGCAGGCTGCAGGCCCACCCAGCACACACTCCTCCTTACACTGCACTGCTGCCGGAGAAAGGGCTGCACACGACGTGCCTTTTGGCATCTGCCACTTCCAAAGTGTGTCAAACCTGACTCAACACTTCATTTTGCATGTTCCGGTTTGGGATTATTTATCCAAAATATGAGCTCCGGTCACTGTTGGTAATAAAGGAAGCAACTGTCCTCCACTTCCTTCGCTCTGTACTGCAGTCACATAAAAGCATGACAGAGCAGTCGTGGCGCGCGCTGGGCGTGCCGCAGGGAAATTGGTCAGGGCTTTCTAGTAAAAGCAGTCAGCAACAAAACGTATGAGGCCGACAGTTCTTCAGCCTCCTAAATGATCCTCGCAAAATTCATAGGGAAATATTCCACAACTACTGCCAAGCTGCCCTTGGAATATGCAATAAAAACGTATAGTTCAGATAATGAACACATGACACGTGTATTTATGAGGGGATAGACACTGTGAACTTAACTCTAGGGATGATTTCTTCTCTGCAGACGAATATAAAGAAAATAACACCTTTGTAATAGCAAATGGGCTGATAAACGTGTCCTTGATCTTGCATTTGACAGCAGGCAGCCCCACAGAGCTGAACACATGGAAACAGAGCCTGTCGTCCTCTACCACACAGATCTGCAGAAGCCTGTGCTGTGTCTCTCAGCCCCTTGCTACCCCAGCCTTCCTGTGCTTCCCCTTTCCTTACTGTGCATCCAACCGCCTTCCCAAAGCCACCTGCACCATTCTGCTCCGCCACCGCATGCCAAGGACGCTGAGGGCTGCTTGGGACTGGGCTTGCTTCACTCCAGCACCACTGCCTGTGCAGAGAAGAGCACGAGGGTGCAAAAGGACAGATGCACAGCCTGCCAACTGCAGCGCTAGAGCTGGATGGAAACTAGAAACATTGCTCAACAGCAACAAAACAGAAGAAAACAACGCTGGGCTTTTCTCCACCCTAAGCAAGAGGCTATTTCAAGCTTTACTGTGATCTGCTACTAGCAGTACTAAGAGGCTAGCTACATCAGTGCTAACACACACACACAAAATACAGTTTAAAATAAGACAAAACAAACAAACGCTGGCTGTGGCTGGCAATCCAGATCTCGAACATGGCCTCCAGGACACAATTTATTCCCCAAGGGGCCACAAGCAATGACTCAAGAAGCAAACGGTTAATGATTAAAGGCTGTAAGAAAGCCCACATTTGCACAGTCTCTTGTTAAAACAGTTTTGCAAAATTAGGGACAATTGTGGGACTTTTACTCTTTGTTTTTCTCTGATGCACAGAGCATTGGTCACAGGCAGAGAAAGTTCACCCAACTCAGGCGAGCTGGGACGACTCTTGCACAAGTTACAAGCAGCAAAACCTGTTTTCCTTCCTCTTTAGCCTCATTGAACATACCTTTTTCATGCTTGCATTACTTCAGTTCCCAAATTTTGAGATTAGAGAACCGAGAACCTCAGGTACACATTGAGAAGACAGAAGTCAAAAAAAAAAAAAAAAGAGAGAGAAAGAAAAAATACTTAGTTTTGAGGCAATAATACTTCATAAAATTTGCCATAATTACAACAGTCATTTTTCTGGAACCCTGTGGATTTGGGAGATAGGGGACTAAGAAGACAGGACTATGAGACTTGATTTCATGTTATTTTAGATGCTTCTGCCTGATACTGGACTTCATGACTTATCAAAAAATATATCAATACCAAAAATATATCAATATCAAAAATATTCTTGTAAAGTTAAAGCAACCTTCACTAAGCTACAGAAGAGTTAAAAATCTTATTGGTATGAAAACTGAATAGCATTTGGAAGTATGTCACAGTTAAATGTAGACAGTCACTTAACCAGGAAGGTTTGTATGAGCATGTGCTACTCGAACTGGAAAATACCCACATAAAAGCAAAGCTGCTGGCAGATATTTGCAATGACCAAAGAACCTCTTTTCAGTACCGTCAGCGCAGACATCACACCAACTTCCTACAGAGACCTTGAGCTGTCTGATCAAGCCTTTACTCTGGATACTCACTCAGGTAGGTATCCACATGTATAACGACAGAGCTGCTTCAAAAGGTATCTATCTCACAAAAGTAATTCTCCTGCTTCTGGGCAGATGATGCACAAGACTAACAACTACAAAAGTGCTCATTAGTTACACTCTGGAGCTCTATGGGACCAGTCTCTTTCTCCCCAAAATTATTTTCAGTCCTGGTGAAAAAGCATCCAGAACCGAGAAGTGAGGCAGCAGCTGCTGACTTTACATATGCACAAACATTTGCATGTTAAAGAGGCAAGGCACAATCTACCTGGCGCAGGATGTAAAGTTATGGTTTAGGGACAGAGTTCCTCCATGCTTGTGGGGCTGCCTATGAGTGCTGTTCTCACGCTGACATTACCAGCTTTTGGAAAAGGGCAAAAGGAGCATCTCATCTGGGGCTCCTCACTTGTTTGAAGTCTTGTCTGTAACCTACACCTTGGGCACACTGAAAAGACCTACAGGAAGATTTTCCAAAAGATCTTTCCATTAAGTGGTCTGGCAAACATCACCAACCAGACTAAGATAACCCATATATCCCCCTAAGTTTCTTACTCTCTTGTGTCCTATATCAGTCCAATTAACTCTCAACTCCGAAGCAGTAATCTCTTGGGGCAGGAACCGTCCCTTATTGTAATACAATAAGCATCATTTTTTACAAATCTTACTACAATCAAAGGAGGCTGGAGTGATGCAGAGAGCAGGAAAAGGAGATGTATTTGTTTATAACTCACTTTATATATTGTGCTTTCAGCACCCTGAGGCGGTAAAAATTAACAGTGAACAACATTTAAATGAGTAATTAAGCCTCTAACAAAACCATTTTGGCAGACATTTATTACGAGGGAGAAAGAAGCAACATATCATTTGCTCCGAGCCCCAGGAGGCACCATTACCAAAGCCACTGTTCATTTGAATGGAGATTGCATCTCAAAAAAAAGCCCACTGATTCTCTTGCTGCAGTATTCCCCAGATGCACGAGCAAGGCTAAAGTTTGAAGGGTCATTAATGACTTTTAGTCCCCCCACAACCTGCTTGCAGAACAAAGTGGCTTGGGGCAGTTGTGTGGTGGACCCTTTCTCACGTTCTAGAGACCACCACCATGGGCTGAGTAATGCTGCGCGAGACATTGACACATACCTAGTACTGGAAATTGGTACAGTCAGGAAATTTGTATCATTTCTGAGGTAAACAGTAAAGGAAAGCCCTCAGGAAAGTCTGAATATCATTTTTAGAAAAAATAAGGAGAAAAAAAAAGGAATTCTTTTAAAAGTGTCCTATTTCCACATCACATTATTATAACCTTGGGCAGCAGTGAGATCATTTCCATTACTAAGGCAGGTTCTGGAATTTGTTTTTCAGACTGGTAGCAATAAGAAAAGGTTCTATCACTGAGGGATGGGAAACACATGAGGCAGAAATCATCACCTCTCAGGAAGGCAGTAAGGAATGCCATAGCCACTGGATTACAAGGAATTTTCAGTCAGGGAAAGGTTGTCACAGAATTAAGTAAATGTTAATTTAATTGAAAGATGTTGCTAATGACTTTTAGTGGCCCAAAAGACATCCCATAGGCTCAGCAGGGTCCTTAAACACTGGCTTAGCCAGGGCTTTACAAAAATACAAAATTTGTTGCTGAAATCACCACACGTGGACTGTTAGCCACAGATAACTTTTCTTTTTTGTGTATTTAGAACTGCCACCTAAATGTGGGTTTTCCCCATCAATTTCAAGTAACCCCTTATTCAAAAACTTGGTCTTGTTCCCTCAAGTTCACCCTTGTTCTTAGGGGACAGGCTCTCCTGCCCTGAAGGACAAGGAGACTTTGATCCACATCATTATTCCATACCAGGGACAGAATAAACTTGAACTTGATCTCCCAGCTCTCAGTGATGAGTCCAGTGATAAGAAAACCGCTCCAAAAGATGCGGTTTCTGACTCCTCCTGGCCTAGGAGGAAAACTGAGTATTTCTCACATTCACAGTCCATATTCACATGTCTGAACCACTGGATGCAAATCAGGAGATATCTTCTCTAGCTGCCATGCAAGTCTAACCCTGGTAACAAGTAACCAGAAAAATAACGTAGTTCAATCTGAATTCAAAAATTCCCAAATAACTAAAGCGACCTCAGCTCTACTGTCACTGTTGTCCTCTTCCAACCTGCTTGCAAGTCATGGACATAACCACACATCTCAGCACCGCACATCTCAGTCAACTAAAATGTACTCAAAGGCACTTGGATTACTCCTGAAATCACATGCCTCTGGAAAACCACTGCTACGTTGCCTGGAACTCAGTCCCTTGGTGCTATCAGGGAAACTCTCCAAGAAAGAGCAGTTTATATAAATGCCTTCAAAGCTCTTCAATGGGTTTTCTGGAAGGCCTCTGAAGGAAAGAGTTTCCCACAAGAGTTTGGGCTCGCTCCATACTCATTTTTCCCCAACTGTTCTTCCACTAACTGCTGTGGGTCAAACTATAAGGCAAAAAAGGCTTGGCTCAAATACATCATGTTTTAGCTCTTTTAGAGCAACTGTCAAAAGGAATGAAAAGTATTCAAAGACAATCACACACTTAACATATTTCCATACGGCTAATGTTTATATAGCAATAAGAGAGCAGAGAAAATGGGGTTGTAAAGGGACAGCAGAGAATCCCTCGAAGCTGTCACAGGAGGTGCTGAGAGGCTGGGGGCAGCTCTGCAAGGGGGTCTTGCAGCACAGGGCCCTGGGCAGCCCCCTCTCCGTCCTACCTTTGGGCCTGTCACTCGTGACGGTGACAGACCCCGCACGATGCAAAGCACCAGACGGCTCGGGGGGTGCAGGAGCCATAACCACAGAGCCGGCCACATCACCATGACATTTGTGCTGACGCAGGAGGTCTGACCCACGGGCATCCATGGGGGCCACAAGAATTACCAGCAGCAGCCTGGAAACCCGCACTAAAGAGGAACACGCAATCGCATGAGAACGAGGAACTGCAGTTTCTGTGAGCGTAATCCAACAGACACTAGCAAGTACCTGCTTTAAGTCACCACCACTCACTGTTGTGTACCTTTTCTTTAAAAAAGCCAGAGCCGCAGGGAAGGCTGCGGGTGCAGGCGTTCTGTGCGCTTTCCTCCTTAGGGCGCGCACCGCTCGGCTTCCCCGCAACCTTCCAAATGGATCACCTCAGCGGGCACCCGGCGGACGGCGCCACCCGCCACCCTGCCCAGGGCGCTGCGGGGCCGGCACCTCACCCCGGGCGGCTCCCGGGGCCCCGCAGCGCGCGGAGACGGC